>JAODTR010079018.1:0-37145 GCA_025399935.1 Amblyopsis rosae | reverse complement strand
TAAACCCGGTTATCATTAAACCACCATACCAACAATATCCTGCACTTGGGTCCTCACTACCACCTCCAGATGTGACACTTGTTTGTATATTTGGAAATTCAAATTGAACTGTGCAATCCATCAGGGCAATATAATTTAAATTCTGCATCACCATTATCATCTCCAACAGCACGTAAAATATAACATACCACCTATATAAAATGAAGGTGTTGACTTCCTAATTTAAAGTTTGGTAAAAATATTTTTCTGTGAAATAAGCAAATCAACACAGATCCCGTTGTTACAATCTTTTCTCTGGCATTTCTCTTCACAGCCTGGTAGTTTGGCCACATGTGGCAAACCATTTTGAGAAAAACTAAAATAATCCCTACACAAAACACAATTGACATAAAACAATGGGCTATATAAATAGCCAATTAAGTGTCACATATAACCCTTTAAACAGGATTGGACATGTTCAAGCAAAGCATTTGTTCATTTATTTCCTCTGCTTTCATTTTGATGCAATACATTTAGCTGCCACATATCCTGTCACTTTACTTTAACAGGCGGTGACACCCAGAACCCAGCGGTGGGGACTTGGGAGCAACTGGAGGGTTACAGTATATGAGCAAGGCATAAGGGATACACAGTACAGGGTACATTTTGGGGTAGGGGCTAAGCCCAGGGAAATGGGAAATAGGTCTGGTAGACAAAGAGGGGACAGTATCAGGTCGTCCCTCATTGAGGAAACAGAAATATACTCCCTAAAATCCCCAAAAGGTTAGGCACAGATTAGCGTTTAACATAAACCCCACAGCCACCTTCCACCTCCCCCTCACACCCTTGCAATGACATCCACTTGGTCCTCTTAGCCTTTCCTTTCCTTATAAAATAGCCTGCAATTAGCCAAAATGAGCAGGCAGAAGAAGCGATGGGGACCAACTTGTTTAAGCGGAGCAGATGTTGTATGGGGTGTAGCCTAGCAGGAACTCTCCAACTCCCACAAAGTAGACGACCTGAACGATGCCAAAGAGAGGGGCGATAACCAGAGCCCTGCAGGTAGCCCCCTTTAGGAAGGCCCCTGGGCCTTCTTTCCTCAGGATCTTGCTGCAAGGGGATGGAGATAGACAGTGGGGAACAGTGCGCATTAGCAGCTCCTTGGCTGGCCGCCTGCAGGTTTGTTACGCCAGGGTAGTTACAGCAGCCGAGACTTACCTGATGCAGTCCACCACACCATTGTATGTCTCCTCATTGGCCCCGTTTTTGAGGGACTGCAGCCTTGTCTTGACAACTGCATTAAACATAGGATCAGTAAGGCACGCTGAATTGTAACAAAGGACAAAGTAATGAATGGAACGCTCTCTGTCAGCGGTTCCCATCAACCATGGCCCTGGGGAGCCCTGCATGTTTTCTATTGAACTGACCCACCAGGTGGTTTGTTACACACATAACCATCACACAACCACACACTGTTTGAAAAGGGAAGGCGCTTTCAAAAAATACTTGGCAAGGCGCTCGGATGAACCTGTGAACCAGAGGAGCCAGTTGTTAATAAATCAAACTCTTGCCATAGCCAGTCGGGAGAAGAGTAAAAACATGTTTCCAATGGAGGAGTGGCGTTTAGTGCCGGTTTATGCTATTCTTTCAATGAATAAATGTTAAAGATAGTCAGCTATTGTAAGCTAATTGTAAACTAACATCTTTTTGTAAAATTCACCAAATATCTCCTTGAAAAATGCATTTGGTACTTCTACACAGCCCTGGCTCTACAAATAGGAACATAAACAAAGTGGCGAACACTGCTCACAACAACAATGCCCTTGGCTTTGCAATGCATTTCAATGTGTGGGGTGGAGCATTGCATTTGGTTGTATTCATTTGAGCAAAAATGTAGCAAGCATTCTCAAGAATAACTAATGCCCCGATCACACAGAGACACGTTACTAAAAGCGCGGCCGCTTCAAAAGCGCTTTGATAAACCCTCGATCACACAGAGATGGTCTACCTGTGCCAATGAAACAGTTACATTGACAAACACTGCAACTCCATGCCTTGGGCTGAATAACGCAAATAAAAAAAAGGGAAAGCTTTTAATAAATTTTTTCAGTTTTCATGTGTAGACAGTGAAAACTGAGTTGTACACCTTCCAAGTATCCGTGCACATGTGGACTAGGCAGAAGATGTCTCCCTGCTCCAACACGTTATCAAGCTTCTGTAGATTGTTAACGACCCATTCATTAGAATCAGGTGTGTTGGAGCAGGGCAGTCTTTTGTCTATGAGGGCAGTAGATCCCCAGCACCAGGGTTGAGGACCGCTGTTCTGTGTTGAACTAGGGACCACTGGCCTGCTGAGCTTGTCATACTTACCATCGCATGGGTTGACAGCCACAGCAGCGGTAGATCCAGCCAGGCAGCCTGCCATGAAGGACCAATAGAAGGGCACCGTGGGGTCCTCCGGTGAATGACGGCCCAGCTGGTGTAAGTGGGCAAACAGGGGAAAGTACACCACCGAGAAGGGGATGTCCCTGCAGAGACAACAGGCGATGGTGTTGGGTAAAAAACGTCAGGGCAGCGATCAAGCCAGATCCCATTTGGAATTATGAGTAGCCTATGTCATGTGTTGTTGTCAGAACTAAATGAAATTAAAGCACAATGTTCATTCTCCGTAATGCACATTACAATATTTATGATTAATCTATTTTACAATTTCGAAATATATTTAAGATCTGTGTTTGGTACCTGAAACAAAAACTATTAATTAAAAAATAGTCTTATTTTGTCAGACAAAGCTGTAACAGATAGGCCTACATTAATTCAAAAGCACGCCTACTCCTTTATATATGTGCAGTACTCGATGTCGCATGGTCTAAATCATGGATCAAAATGATTTCTTCTTCTCCACCATGGTGAATGGTTGACAGTCACCCCAACTCGGGAATATCAAAATGATTTAGTAATTTCCCACTCTAAATAACGACTTTGTTTGTGTTCAACGTCCAAGTCTGAAACTCATATTTACCATGATTCCGATAACGACGTGAAGGCAACATCAGTTTACTAATACATAGTTCCCATGTCCAAGAGGTGAAGGATCTGCGTATATAACAGCCCCTCTAACCTCATCAAAGTGGCACCAAGTCCCCTGTACAGTCCTGTCACTCCCTTGGTCTTCAGAAGCTCACGGGTGATCTGGGTGGCTGAGACCCTGACAACCTGAGGGACAGGGTTGGCATTGTAGGAGCGCCGAATGACAGCACTGGGTCCCAACTGTATTGCAGGCACCATATTGGGAATCAACCTCTGCTGGGCCACTAAAAAAAGAACCAAGACATAATAATGCTTAGTGTAAAACAACTGGTTACATTATTTAGTAGCGGGTATATTTGCTGTTTAATTGTAATTATTTGATTGGTCAACACTGTCTATTTGGATCCACAATTTTAAATGGGCATCAGTGGAGCAGTGGGTCTCGGGGCGAGAGCTGATTGAGCAGTCGCTGGTTCGAATCCCGCTAACTCCTCACCAAGTGTTGAGGTGTCCCTGAGCAAGACACCTACGATAACCCTAACTGATTCCAGTGGTTAGATGGCGCCATGAGCAAATGTGGCCGTAAGCCTGGGAAAGAGCTATCTGCAGTCTGTATACAATTTGTACTGTGCCTTTCTTACCTAACCTGCCTGCATCCTGCAACTGGATCTTAAGCATCTCCATGGGGGTGGTGATGATAACCTGGCACATTCCAGCACCACAGCCAGCCAACATCTCCTTGAACACGGTCAGTCTGCCACTGAACACATGCAGAGTGTTGTTACAAGGTAGGCCACACGCAACGCTTTGCCAAATGAGTAAGCTTGTGCAAATTGAATTTACCTGTCTTTGCTCAACTGGTGGCGGAAAAAGTCGTTAGCAGCAAGCTTGATGGCCTTCTCTGGTGTTACTAAGGTGAGGTTTACTGCAGCCCCTACAGCAACAGCGGCAAAACACAGTTGTCTGTCAGGACATTCTTAAAGTGTGCAGGACAGATTTATACAGAATAGAGAAATATACATAATATACATCTTGTGTTTTTAGTAACTCATATTTAGCAAGTGGCTGATGTCTCTGGGCTGCAGTGGAAATTGAAATACCACAATAAACTCAATCCACATACATATAAGATATGCAGCAATCCAAATCCCAAGTGGCCAATTCATTCAAACATAGACATGTGGCATTGTTATGACAACATGTACTGCTCTTCGGAGCCATCTGCTACATTTCCTGATGATATAAATAGTTGGTAAAATGTGCCAACTGGTTAGACAACCTTAGTAACACTAACCTACTCCAGAATGTCAATTTTTGTGTTATTTGCCTAGTAACTGCACAGGCAAATTAGTAGTGTACTTAGATTCAAACTATTTTCCACATGAAGTCACATATACAGATACATTTCCAAATTATGGTAGATATAGTCTTACCTCTGTACATGCCAAAGTACCCTTCTGATCTAACAGTCTTAATAAGGCAGTCCATCCTGAAGTAGACAAATAAAATTGATTATTCTGTGCCAATTACATGAATATGGAGATTAACACATAGTACTACACACACAGTTGTGATTGTAGATGATACTATAAATTATTGTAGTTAATATAAAGAGGAGAACATGTAAAAAGATGATAAATAAGAGTTCTTCCCATTTAATGCATTATGATTTCTAGGATTAGGAAACAGTAAAATACTATCAGAATTAATTGCTAGTTAGTTCACGGCTATTAATTACACTGTGAATTAAGTATGTTATGCCTAGAAATAGAAGGAATCTGGTAACTATTATTGTTATTAATTTAAGTACAGTTCCTGAGCATACTATATTCACAGCGTAATTAATAGCAGTAAATTAACTAGCCGTCCATTCTGGTTTGACATTTTTAATCCGAAAACATCCCATCCACCAATCTGCTGTATTCAGTGTAGTTCATAAACATGTATTAACATGAAAAGGTTGTCTTTAAGCCATATGGGAAGACATAGATATAATCACAATCTCTTACATGTTTCTGTAGAGCTGCTGCCCGTTGCGTTGGTTCTGCAGACGGGTCTTGGCCAGGTCAATGGGAAACACACAGGTGACTCCCACCAAGCCTGCTATCCCACCATTGACCAGTTTAGCTGGGAGACTGTAAAAGCAGTGAAAAGGACCCAAGTCTTTGCAATATACACAACATGGAAGTGCAGAAAGGTAGTTGGGCTTGTTTGTGTTGTGGAGAGGTAATAATAACAGTCAACAGTCACAGTAGTCAAACTGACTACAGTCAACCACTAATTCTTTTTACATTTATGCAGGAAGAATATGTGAACTGTGAGCTCAATACGATACAATATGATGTAGTAACGTCTGACTTGGTGGATCTTGGAAAGTAAAATACATGCTACAGTCTATCAAAACCATGCACATTCATTATGCACTAAAGCAACAGACAAACTAATAAGCATATGAAGCAGACCAACGCTTACTAGGAAAATGCACAATACAGGTAACGAATGGAACCACCAGGAAGGTTACACTTACCCATTTTGCACTCTAGATGCACACCGTAGTCCTATCCATTTTACAGTTATGAATTAAGATATATACATAAAAGAGGAGTTCATACCTGATCTGTTGTTGCTGGGCCATTATTCTTGATATTAGTGAAAACTGTATGCAGAATAGTCCACTGCGGAGGGAAAGCAGGCTGAGAGTCCCTGGGAGACACTAAGCAAGGCGAGAGTGAAGAGTGGCATGGGGGTTATATATACTGTAACCCAGCCCTGCAGTTTCAGATACCCACCTAGAAGGTGGGGTCTGTATTATGTTCTATAAGCTACATTCATCCATTGCTGTTCCTAAGAAACGAACGTAACAGGAGGGTTAATTAATGAACAATATTAGCCTACTAATCTGGTTCTAACTTATAACCACCAACACACTAAAATAAATCTTCTTTTGTAATATCTATTGTCATACTCATCCGGACCCTTTGGCGGCAGTAATGTACCGTGTGGTACTTGCCAACCGGCGTAACACAAGAAGAAGAAGAAGAAGAAGAAGAAGAAGATGCCATCTAGTGGGCTTCCGTAGGTGTTCATTGGATAAGCACGTGAACAAAACAAAGTTGACATTGCATGGATCCTATTTAGGGTGTGTTGGTCTTATCGGCATCGGAGTTTGGATAACCTTTTCAGTTCATATGTTGTAAGTAAACATGTATATGTTTCTGAATCTCCAAATCACAGTTTTACAGTTATAAGATACAAGCTGTACACGCGTAAGCCAATGGTACCGTAGGGTAGTTTACAATCACACCATACTGGAACTCTAGAGGTTCTCTCGCAATATGTATTTGGGATTTTAGAGCATATGAATGCATTGTGATTGTAATATTATATATTGTGACTGTTTGAGTTTCTTGCACTATATTATAGAATTGTGATTGTAATATTGTGTAGATGATTGTGTATACGCAAATTGTATAGTCTTATAGATTAAACATATATTTTTTACATATTGCTGTTCTAGTACAATGGCTTCTTCCTGTATGAACCTGTGTCAGAGATGCGTACGTCTTCACTCAAGAACCATGGGTATCACCTTGAAATGCTCCACTCGTGTCCAACATTGCTCTTCATTCTTCAGAACATCAAGCAAAAGTCCTGCTGGGCTGTCTGTTCCTATGGACTTTTCCATTCTCAGTGCATATCAGAGGGTGAAACTAGGGATATGTTATTATAGTGATTTTCATGCTAAGACTTTAAAACACACGGAAGCCAATGCTATCTCTGGAACAGATGATGCTGTAGTTACATTCAAGACATCTCCAATCAAAGATGCCTATCACACGACTGAATGTGAAATTATGTTGGGTATGTGCTGTGGATCTTCTTCAGAAACATAATCATGTATATGTAGTAATCGTTTTCATTATATACCTAATACATATGTGTTTTATCAACTTGTACAATACATTTTTTTTTACCAGATATTGATGCAGCTGCACGTCTTTCTGTATTAGAGGAAATCAGTGAAGAAGAGGCTGTGGGTCTTTCTGTTCCACCAGCCCTGCCTGCTGCTTCAACTTCTCTCAGAGACTATGTTGACAAGTCTGACACGCTAAGCAAGTTGGTTCAGCTAGGTAGCCTACTTCTGAACTATGCTAGACCATTGCTTGTTATCTTCAGTGCTGTTAATCATTCAGAGACAGCCAGACTATCTGAAATCAAATTAAATAATAAGTCACTTTTGTATTGCATTATACCATCCTCAGAACGCAAACATTTAAAAAGATATATCATTAAGATATGTTTGGGGTTCCAGAGAGAATTATGTTTTTGTATGAATGTATGACATTAATTTAAGTCTCAGTAATATCTTAAACCCCTTTTCTACCGTAGTTTCAGGTGAAAGTGGTCATTCATTATCATCCTCTGTCATGTAGGTGTTAACCTCTGGAAGGTGGAGCAAAGACCTAATGTGGCTTCCATGCTACTCAAGCTAGACTTCGACACAGATGTGGTCCCAAGGCTGCTCTTTCTCAAAGAGATTGGGGTGGAGGACTCTCGCCTGGGCTATATTCTCTCCCACAACCCCTTCATTCTCACTGAGAGTCTGGAGAACCTACAAGCCAGGCAAGATTATCAGCCATGAACCAATTATTGATGCAAGGATGCAACTTTGTATAGTGTGGTGTTTCTTGTACTCTCAAGAGGCAGGGAATATGAATTAGGTTTGTATCAGCTCACAGTTAATTGACCTTTCCCAAGCCCTGCCCCTTTTTGCATGTCCTCCAATAACAGTTGAAAATTTTTTGAATCTTGGAAACTTCCGTCAACTGTCTGTTTTGCTGTAATAGCTTTCTATGGGGTTTTGTCCTACCTAGTTACAGTAACTAGGTAGGACAAGCGAAAAGGGCGGGTCTTGGGAAAGTTAAATTGAATTTTATATACAGCTCTGATCATATACTGTGGTTTTACTATTAATAAAATGTTATTTATGGTGTGCATACACATACATACACACAAATAAATCTCTGGTTTGTTTTGAAGGGTAAATTATCTAAAGTTGAAGCGTTTCAGCCATGATACTGTGGCCTCGATGGTGTCCAGAGCCCCGTATCTGCTCAACTTCAGCGTAAAGAGGCTGGACAACAGACTGGGATTTTATCAGCAGCAGCTACAACTCAGTGCTTCAAACGTAGCCTTCTTTGCTTATACAGTAACAATACAGCAGCAATATATTATCTGGCAAAAAGAAAAATGTATTCATAGATTTATGAAATGTTTGTTTTTAGACACGGGATGTTGTAGCTCGTCTGCCCAGATTACTATGTGGCAGTTTGGAACCAGTTAAGGAGACTCTGAAGGTATTGAAATAACAGATCTACCTTAGCTGAAACTACAGTGTTGTTGAGGCAAAATTAAGTCTGAAAATTTTAGCTTTTTATGTTTTTATTAGGTGTGCAAAATAGAGCTTGGCTTCAAAGATAATGAGATCCAGCATATTGTTGTGACAGTACCCAAAGTTCTCACTACCAATAAGAGGAAGCTCACCCAAATATTTGATTATCTTCACAATACCATGAAGGTACCACACAACCTTATCGTCAAGTTCCCACAGGTACACTATTTTATATAAAAAAAAAAAAATTTAAGTGCCTTTTTTAAGACTGGTGATTTAGTCTTTTTCCTATTATCGTTTATTCATGTCATGTCTCTCTAGGTCCTCAATTCTAAGTATTTGCGTCTCAGAGAGCGTCACCTTTTTCTCAAGTTCCTGGGAAAGGCTCAGTTTGATCCAAACCAGCCTGGCTACATCGCTCTAGACCGTCTGGTCTCACTGCCCGACGACAGCTTTTGCAATGAGGTTGCTATAACCACTCTTGAAGACTTCCATTTGTTCCACAAGAAAATGTAGTTGTAAAATGTGGACAGCAATGCATAATATTACTTAAATATGTACACCATTAATATGGAGAGTTCAATGCTGTTGAAAATGTATATGGTTCAGTCTGGTGAAAACCTTTGATTTGTTATGTATGCATATGTACTGTATATTATGGCATCCAATATATGTATATACAATCTCAGTATTTTATTATTTTCTGGCATCATGCCAACTTACGAGTTAAAAGGATGTAAAATTGCACATTCAGGTTACTACTGTCCAGTGTAGAGTAGTTATTTATCTTTCCCCCTGATATGTTTGGACAATAATATTTTCTCCATTAGAACAGAGGATGAGGGTAGTATTTTTGAAAAGTACTTGAAATACAGTTGTTATATTATGTACAGTGCATCCGGAAAGTATTCACAGTGCTTAACTTTATCCACATTTTGTTTTTTACAGCCTTATTCAAAAATGGATAAAAAAAAAACGCTTTTGGCAGCAATTACAGCCTCAGGTCTTTTGAGTATGATGCTAGAAGCTGGGCATGCCTACTTTTGGGAAGTTTCTCCCATCCTTCTTCACAGGACCTCTCAAGCTCCATCAGGTTTAATGGGGGGAATCTGTGCACAGCCATTTTCAGATCTCTCCAGAGATGTTCAATCGATTTCAAGTCTGGGCTCTGGCTGGGCCACTCAAGGACATTCACAGAGTTGTCCCAACCCACTCCTTTGTTGTCTTGGCTGTGTGCTTAGGGTCATTGTCCTATTGGAAGATGAACCTTCTCCCCAGTCTGAGGTCCAGAGCGCTCTGAAGCAGGTTTTGATCAAGGATGTTTGTACATTGCTGCATTCATCTTTCCCTCGATCCTGAATAGTCTCCCAGTTCCTGCTGCTAAAAAACATCCCCACAGCATGATGCTGCCACCACCATGGTTTACTGTAGGGATGGCATTGACCAGGTGATGAGCGGTGTCTGATTTCCTCCAGACAAGATGCTTGGCATTCAGGCCAATGAGTTCAATCTTTGTTTCATTAGATCATATAATATTCTTTCTCATGGACTGAGTCCTTCAGGTGCTGTTTGGTAAACTCCAGGCGGGCTGTCATGTGCCTTTTACTGAGGAGTGGCTTCCGTCTGACTACTCTATCATACACTATTCTGGAAGTTTCTCTCTTCACAGAGCAACGCTGGAGCTATGTCACAGTGACCATCGGGTTCTTGGTCACCTCCCTGACTAAAGCCCTTGTCCCCCGATTGCTCAGTTTGACTGGGCGGCCAGCTCTAGGAAGAGTTCTGGTTGTTCCACACTTTTTCCATTTACAGATGATAGAGAGCACTTTGCTCATTGGGACGTTCAATGCTGCAGAAATCTTTCTGTAGCCTTCCCCAGATTTGTGCCTCGATTCAATCCTGTCTCGGAGGTCTGCAGACAATTCCTTGGACTTACTGGCTTGGTTAGTGCTCTGACATGCACTGTCAACTGTGGTACCTTCTATAGACCGGTGTGTGCATTTCCAAATCATGTCCAATTAACTGAATTTGCTACAGGTGGACTCCAATCAAGTTATAGAAACATCTCAAGGATGATCAGTGGAAACAGGATGTGCCTGATCTCCATTTTGAGTGTCACGGCAAAGGCTGTGAACACTTATGTACATGTGAAGTTTTTTTTTTTTATAAAGTTGCAAAAATTGCAAACACACTTTTTTTACTTTGGTATTATGGTGTATTGTGTAGAATTTTGAGGGGAAAACATAATTTAATCCATTTTGAAATAAGGTTGTAACAACAAAATGTGGAAAAATGAAGCGCTGCTGTGGATACTTTCCAAATGCGCTGTATATTGCCACCAACCACTAATTATTGTATTGGTTATAACTTAGATATTATTTATATTATATTGTGGAAGGCCAACAGAAATAAAAGATCATTTAGAAATAATGTAATTCAATATTCGAACATATTTTCCTAGTAGGTTGAATCTGTAAATTGCCATATTTCCAGTCCCTCTCTTTCTTTTTGATAACACACCTGACTAATCATGTGATTCATTCAGTCATAATAGATTAATCTTCACCAACATAAACATGAATCAATTTATTTAGTTATTTATAATATCCCCAATATAACTAGGCTAAAGTGTGAACTGGGAACCCTCACACGAGTGACACGACACCACTAAACAGTAGGCTACTACAGTGTTAAGACATAAACCATGTAATCCTAGGTTTCCAGACGAGGCTCCCTGCTCTCAGCCATGGCCCTGCTGGCTCTCTGGCAGTGGTGCGATGGGGAGCGGCTGGTGCGTACACAGTGGTGTGTGCGCTTGTCACAGCGTCGACAGTGACAGTGGTAGGACTCTGGGTAGTACAACAGGGGGTTGATGTTCAGCGGGCAGCCCGGCACCCGGGCAGGGTGGTACACGAGGGAGCGCGGCATGCAGCTGCGTTGGATCAGGTAATTCTTACCCACTCTCCCCTTTACATTGGTGTCCTGGTGTAAAAGGAATGGGATAGGTAGATACAAGTAGACCTTTGCCGTACAGTAACATTAACACACATTTCAGTGAATTTCAATAGAAGCAAGCCAGCCTAAGTATAAGCAATAGACTCAATTCAAATTGCATTCCTTACCTTTATATAATCTTAAACATGAAAAATTACTGGCATTGCAAGTAAAATGTGTGGTGTTCCAGTCACATTTTCACTAAAAGACAAATAATAGTCTACAAGGATAATTATTTTTAACCTGAAACTCCATGGCTTTGGCTTATTTTATGTGAAAAACATTAGATTGAAATGAAATTTAGTAAACTAGTATGCTACAATGCCCAGACATATTTATGTCCTTCATACATTGTTGGGGTCATTTTCACAGAAATCACAGTGAGACTAGACACACAGTCACACCATATAACTGTTACATTGTTAATTGTTATAACTGTTACATTGTTAAGCACTGAGAAGCCATCAGCTCTTTTTCTGCTCTCTTTAACTTTGCACCAACACAAAATTATATGTTAACACACTGTACACATCTGCACTTCGGAGGAGGGGCAAAGCAGATAATTCTACATCACTGATTGGTCACTTCGACTACAATCCACCTGCAATATGAGCAAGGGGAGTGAGCAAAATAGTCTCTGGTCGGAGGCCTTTGGAACTAATAATGGATGTATGCTAAGCTAATGGAAGACTGCAGTGGAAGAGAAGGATGTCTAAGAATATGAGGGTCGTATGGAAATAAATTATGAGAGTGACCTCCGAGTCAGCCTCGGAGAGTGGAACCCCACAAACAGCCATTAGAGCCCTAGGAAGGGCCGTAGAGTCAGCCATATGAGCTCTACAGCAAGCTGTAGGAAGGGTCCCACAGCTATAGCTGTATAAGTCCCACAGCCAGCCAGCCATAGAAAGAGCCCCACAGCCAGTTGTATGAACCCCACACCCAGCCATTTAAATAGCCCCACAGCCAGTTGTGTGAGCCCCACAGCCAGCCATTTAAAGAGCCCCACAGCCAGTTGTGTGAGCCCCACAGCCAGCCATAGAAAGAGCCCCACAGCCAGTTGTGTGAGCCCCACAGCCAGTTGTGTGAGCCCCACAGCCAGCCATAGAAAGAGCCCCACAGCCAGTTGTGTGAGCCCCACAGCCAGTTGTGTGAGCCCCACAGCCAGTTGTGTGAGCCCCACAGCCAGCCATTTAAAGAGCCCCACAGCCAGTTGTGTGAGCCATACAGCCAGTTGTGTGAGCCATACAGCCAGTTGTGTGAGCCATACAGCCAGCCATAGGAGGAGCCATTAGCCCCACAGCTAGACATAGGAGGAGCCATTAGCCCCACATCTAGACATACAATACCACCACAAATTGTTTAATTTAATTTTCATGTCCTTGATTATTAGTCATTATAGTGGCTTTTTTACATAAAATGTAAGTTTATCAAAGAAAACAAATGATACTTTGATTGGTAAATGTGATCTAGCGGATATTAATTGCAAACATTAGTCATATTTTATTTATATTGTTGGGAATTGAGCTGAATACAATATGTAAGGTATTTGACCCAAACACTTCTAAATGGTCCAAAAAGTGAACATAATACAATAATGTCTGAAGGATAGAGACCATGTTTCACACATTTAGCATGTTTGTGTGTATGTGTGTGTGTGCGTGAAGGTCACCTGTGTATGACAGTAGCCACTGCAGATGGTAGTGTTGACGGTGGCACACTGGACACAGTCCTGCTTCTCGATCCATAGTGTATAGTTCTCCAGCATGCAGTCACACCAGGTTCCTCCCATCAGGGCATACAGTAGCACGCATGTCAACACCGACAGGGACATTCTTATTAAAGAACTAACACGCGCATGCATTCACATATACTGTGCCAACAGACCACAATACAGTACTGTTGCCTGTGGGGAAAGAAAGAGATGTATTAGGGAAGAACTACAGTAACAACAGCCATAGCAATGCTTTCATTTGAGCCTTGAATTGTAGAGTGTCATTACCAACGCCTAATGGATCGCCACAGCTTGCGAAAATGGAGATTCTAAAGGGCTCTATCTAAGAAAATGTGTTTAATGAAGTCAAAAAGTGCTCTCTCTTTTGAATGAAATATCCTGTCTGTCTTGTAGCTACCCTGCTTTCTGTCTTACTGAGTTCTGTCAACTTCAATCCCAACTGCCCTCCTCTGAATTTCTGAAGATGCTGAGTAGGGTCTGAAGTGGCATCTTCTTTTAAGGAAGACATAATCCACCTTGATCCTCTGATACTCATATCTGCTGTAGCAATCAAAAGAAAAAAAACACACACATGGAAGCTGTCCACAACATGTGTCCAGTATCAAATGGGGCTGGAAACACACGCGCAGATGAGCACTTAGCAAGGCAGGTTGTGTGAGTGTGTGTGTGTGATTCTGTATGTTCATATATATATATATATATATATATATATATATACGGGTGTTTGTCGTGTGTATTTTCTAGCGTGTTCAAATGCAGCAGGGTCGTAAGGTGCAGGTGGTCACATTGGTATTATAACAATGTAAGGATGAGGTGCAGACAATCACATATGAAAACAAGCCGCAGGAATTGGGAAGTGTGCAAGCTACACGAGTTATACAACAGCTGATCTGACCCTTACCTATTGGTCAGAGCTGATCCAGCTGGTTGATTACACGTTTTAGGTCATGAGAAGTCTGCCTCACTTGTGCGCGTGACGTTCGATTCTCTACATATTTTGGAATAGTTTTGAAAATATAGAAATTGTAAATTTTTACATATTTTCAATAATATTCTGTAAATATTGTATACACTGAGCACAAATTGTGTCAAATACAACAGTATGTATTTTCTTACATTGTTGAATACATTGTAATACATTTTCTTTTTATAATTATTAATACATTTCAATTAATAGTAAAAGTTTACATACATATCAAGACCAAAAAGATTGTGAATTGATGCAGTCTGTAAATTTCTTAAGTTAATATTAATTTCTTATTGATGTTCATCTTGTATTAACCAGTCGTTTTGGGTGCTCGACGAACAAGTTATAGTTGATTACAAAAACACCTTTGCCTCTACTGGTGATATGTATTATTAATATATTTTTTTTTGCTTTTTATTTTTTATTTTTTGCTTTATGTAATTTAAGGTATATTTTAATTTTATTAAAAAAATATATATATCCAGAATTTGTAACACTGCTATTAGTTCGGCAATGGCGGTCAGCTTCTGAAATGTTGGAAGTCAAAAGTGTATTTAAGTTCAATTCCTAATTAAGGAGCAGAAACATTTCTATTATTTCAAGTCTCATTTAATATAACTATCTAATATAGTCATGTACCTCATTAATGTTTATTGTATTGATTGTATAATATATATGTATATATATATATATATATATATATTACTCTGGTTATATCAGTCAAATACATATTATAATACCAGAACCTCCCATGTTCATCGTGTATGATGTTTATGGTTTCAAATACATTTCATATATGAATTTACAAAAACAATGAAAAACAAAACAATAAAATGTTTGATCCATATTAGCACTTAGCACTAAAAATAACTGTTACTATGTTTTATCTTCTCTTATTTACAGATTCTTCTCTGAAAATATTAATCTCTCAAAATATAATTATTGTTATTTTCTATTATGTAGACTATTATTGTTTCACATTACATACATAATAATAATAAAAAGAAATGTCTTGTTGAACAAGGATTACACAGTCTCATTCTGCATGTTAAGATTTCACCACCTGCCTAATTTTGAATTTTGAATGTAACATTTTAAAATGTGAATTTAATGTGGGAGATGCCACACATTAACGTCAATGGCGTCTATAGGAAGGGTCGGTGACTCATGTGGCCTGCAGGTTCGATTGGAATCCCACTAACACACTATCTCATCTTAGGTAATATTAAGGACAAGAGAGGCTAATGTTGGGTCAGGACTCACATGTTTCTGTTCCACTTGACCAAAAAGGTTGTGATCTCCTTATCTAAGCCATTAATGCTCCCATGATTCCCTTCTGCTCCTTATCACTGGTGTTGCCATGTGCTGTCGGGCTCTCAGTTTAGTCTTCCTTATTGAAGAGAAGTTACCAGAGTTTATTTCTGCTTGAGGACAGTGAACATTTTCATATTTAATTGGTATATTAAAATGTATTAAGGAAGTATAAAAAATTATATGCCTACTGTATATAATGTAAATATATATATATATATATATATATATAGCCATCCAGAGACACAGCTCTTATCTTAAAGGCCATAGCTCACAACTGTTGTCCAAAACACAATTAATTCACAGCCGTATTGTGGCTAAGGCCATCATCAATTATAATTATGATGAAAGTGATATTGTTTTATTTGTCTAGATTGCAGTCCGATTTTAGTAAATAATTAGTCAATATTTCAGTACAATCAAACATCACAATTTCCACAGGCATGAGAGCGAGAGCGATTAGTGGCAATTATTTTAATTGATCCATACTGTAAACACACTAACATGCTTAACACAAGTTTACAACAAGTTTAATACTGTAAGATTAAAGTTTTAATGGGTGTCTTAATGGGTGGAGTCATATATTTCGAGCTCCAGTTATCTTTATTATAGTGCATTGGTGTGCACTCACACAAGTAATTCCAGCACAATGCTATGCAGTTGATTATTTATTAATTTAAATATTTCCTTTTATTTTAAGCATACAGTAACCATTGAAATATTTATAAGACCTGCAAACAATCAGACTCATAGTTTCCCAACAAATTCCTCAATATACATTTTAAGTCCGATTTGGTCAATGAGTTATTAGTCGACTTGCAGTCAGTCAAAATACCTCATGTCAAGTAGGCAGGTCTTGACGTAGTAGCAAACACTGTGTCTAGAGACAGAGCACATTTATTATTTAGCTCTCCATTGACTTTGCATTGCATTAAAATAATCTAATGTAATTTATGACATCAACCAAACAATTTACCTAAAAGATGTTGTGTGACAGACTAGACAGGACAGTTCAGCTATTTTAGTTTAAAGTGGATCTATTCTACCATTAGATGCCACACTATAAATACACCAGCATCTCTAACCAATACTTGTTAGCCGCTAAATTCATGTTTTACGTATCGTACAGGGTACCTAACTAAATATATATATATAAAACAAATAACATTTATAGATTTCAGGGAATGTTCTTAGAATGTTCTACGATGCATATCAAGGCCTGTGTTTTTCATGTGTCTGTACCTACCTAGACCCACTGCACTTGAGATTAACTCTTGACAGTTCAATAGGATTTGTGTGCCCGTCTAGGATGTTGGAAGATTTTACTGTTATAAGTGTAATTCCACACACCCAGGAATAGAACCTGAAACTGCGCCAGAGTGAAATGTAATACATACTAGTTTTGTCAAGGGTGGCCCTATAGCAATGGTCTCAGGCCAACTGGTCATGACACATAGGCTCTTTATAATGTATATGGTCAGGAAGCACATGACAATATTTAAAATGTAGTGTTATATTTATTTTATAATGATGAAATATAATTTGAAATGTATATGCAATGTTTTGGTTGTTTGAGATTAAATTGGTTCAAAAGTGGGGGGAGAGTAGTCTGAATTGGGTTCTGGAGCTGTACTCCACCTCATACATCGCACTCACCGCGCCAGCCGTAAGTGATTCCAAGCCAGTGAGGACACATCCACCAGAGACATATATCGCCATCTGGCTTCTCCTGTGAATTTAGCTCACAAGGCCAGTGTTTTCTGTGCACTCACTCACCCGGATCAGGTGATACCCTGCAAGGGTAACCATAGGCTCATGTCTCAGACCTTCCCCGAGGTGATTGGTGGAGTGACGAGCACTCAGCATGTGACCTCTACAATGAGCTTCCGCCCACAGGAAGAGAATGGGAAACACATTCGTTAAATAGAGGCACGTATACATATACAATTTCAATAACGGTGCTTTTATTTATTTTCTTTTCGTTTTTTTTTATATTTACTAATATATTTTCCAGTAGTTACATCAATATACGATGCACTGTACATGGTACAATTCATTTGCATTTACGGGATTTCTTCCACCTAAAACATTGAATAGTCTACTGAGAAATGCATGATGGGAATGAAGATGGTCACGTTCCTTGCGTAGCCAAATAAATTAAAATACAAAATTAATTTGCTGGGGAACAAACATTGGATGTTGGTAACGTAAGTGAGTATAGCCAATATTATATTTCAATAATTGAGATTAAAACTACAATAGACTACATAGCCTAATCACGAAATGTGCGACGACATAATGGCCATGTAACAAAACAAAATTGATTGTAAACAAATTAGCATATTAACGTAGACTATACGTCCACATCAATTAATGATACAAAATGAGGCCAAGCTTATCTGTATCCTACGTTCGCCAACAGATGGCAGACATGCTCAGCACTAGACATGGTCGCATAGAGGCAATATAGTATTTTGGCCTTATAACCTACGTTCTTGTTGGCAATGGCCATTTCTCTTTGACTACAGCTAAACTTTACCGTATCTATTCCATAGCATGACAAAACCTGACTTCATTCATAGCCATGTGTCTCTCAGGAATTGTTTCACATTTTTTAAAATCAGAACATATTATTTATAGTGATAATAAACTCAATAAATTGTTACTTACTTTTACCTTTAGGGAATTTATAGGCACACAAATTCAGATTATGGAAATTAGGCACACAAAGAACAGCATTCTGACTTCCATTGCAATAACCTAATAGCCTATTGTAGATACTGTCTTATTAATGTCTTATACTGTCAGCCATTCAGGTGTTGTTTGTCTTTCTTTCAGAGTAACCAGCTGACTTCTGTATCACATTACCACTGTACTTACATGTTCCCTAACAGACAGGGAATAAATAAAAACTACCTGTAAATCTGCCAGTGATACATGGTAATTGTAGCCACATCCTATTTCAGGAAAAAAAGATATTTCTGGGGGCATTTTTGGGGCGACCTTGGGACACCTCAGGGGGAAGAGTAAAATGGTTCGACCCAAATCATTATTGCTGTCCTTGAAGAGACACTTATTAATAACGTCTGGAATCAGGAGACCACTTCTCTCCTCTCCTCTCCTCTCCTCTTCTATCCTCTCCTCTCCTCTCCTCTCCTGGATTATTGTCCTGTCAAACATTTGTTTGATCTGCTACGCATTGCTGTCTTTGTGTACTTTTTCTTTCATTCACAAAGACCCCCAAGGTGCCCAGAGGGCTAGAATAAATCTGACACTGCCTAAAATAATCAACAGTTAGAGAGCTGATAGATTTCATCATCAGTGACACTGAGTAACACACTCACTTGCACATACTCACTCATTCACTAATGCTTCATGCGTAGCCTATACAAAAAACACACATTTGTGGGTTATGAGGGCATACATTTGGGTCATACATTTTACAACATTACAGGTCCCATTGTGTGTATGTATGTGTGTGTGCGTATGTGTACTGTATGTGTGTAATAAAGGTTGCTGGCGCTCCCTAATTAGTGACCCCTGTCTCAGCTGACTATGACCCTCAGCAACAGTAGAAATAACATCAATAAACCACAGAACAAGAATAGAATGAGCTACAATTGCACAACGCTGGCCTATATCTTTGACAGTAAATCTGTCTTCTCTTCACTAGCTGGGGCAATTAGCGAAGACATCTTCGCTGCCGAATACAAGGAACTTCAAAATACCCCTGCCCTTTTCAGTCACAACCTATAACTAATTAGTGTTTCCATTTACCATACTGGTATTGATGTGATCAATTCTCGCAAAATTTATTCGCATTTATTTATTTTTTTTCTTCTTTTTTCATTATGGTAGCTTCACTGTTATATGGTATATATTGTAAATTGTATATATTACGGTATCCTACAGGCTAAGGAAAAATCAAGCAGGCATTGCCCTTCCTACATACAAACTCAAATATAGCTCTGCCAATTAAGGCCAACTCTTGTACATGAAATATGTGAGAGAACTCTTTATAATATTACGAAATGACAGGCTTCAACAGCTTTGCATTATTTACTGTATCCTGTGTGCTGTGCACATGCAAGTTCCTCATTGGTGGATTCATTATATTGGTTGATGCATTGCATTTACATGTACAGTCTGGAGAACGTTATTCTGAACTCGATCAAAACAAAGACACCTCTCCCTTCAGTGCAACAGGCTCCGCCCCACAAATTGTAAACAGATTGGAACAAAGCTAGGACATTGTTGCTCGGTGGAGCCAGGGCTGTGTAGAAACATCCAATTATTTTCTCACACAAAACAGACAGCTAGTGGACCATGAGAATAGATATTCGCTGCATTTAAATAAAAGTATATTAGCGTACAATCGCTGACTATACCTTAAAATGTCCTCAAAATATAGTATACAGTATTTAGAGGTACAAAACAACAATGCATGAGGTCAAAATATACCAGCTACATTTATAAGGTTTGTAAATCCAAAATGACCACATGTACATTTCAGAGAGCAAGGGTTAACCAGAGGAGACACACAAACATCCAAGTTGCTTCATATCCCTTCGCTTTCTTTCTATTTCTTTCTCCCCTTTGATATTGCTGCCAAAGGAGGAATATGGCATAATTACAGCATGCTTCTGACCCTCCCCACTGGCCCAAAGCCTGGCGAGGGCCGCCAGGAAAGGAAGGCACAAATAGATGCATAGATGCACCAGGGAACACACAGTGATGACCCGAATGATGGCGACAAAGAGAATAAAGAACAGGGGAAAGAGGAAAAGAATGAGAGTGACCAAACGAGTAATAGAGAACCAAACACGTGATAGAGATGAATAGAAGGAGAGGAAAATAGGCAGGGAAGATGAAAGATGGGGGGCGAGCAGGATGGCAGAGGGAGAGAGGGAGGGTTAGCTTCCGACCAAAGGAAGTGGGAGATGTTCCAGCAAAACACATACTGAGAGAGTGATGCCTGTGTGTGCATGTGCGTGTGCGTGCGCGTGTGCGTGTGCGTGTGCATGTTCCTCCACACACCACAGACGTGTTTGAGAAAGAATACGGCAAGCAGTGAACAGTCACAGCCTTAGCAACGTTAGATCAATCAACGCCAAATTTTAAATACGCGCGGGAAAGATCGGGATTTCATTCTATATTCAACTTATAAAAGGACAATTTGTATGCAAATTTGTACAACCACCGACAATTTACGGAAGACAATTAAAAAGCATGTAAACTGAAGTGTTAAGTGGGTGGGTGGCAATACACAAGACTATGAAAATTCTCCATACATTTTTGTGAATGTACGAATGTTATAATGATATTATAATTGAATTAATCTAATTATGGATCTTTGCATACATGCTATTGAACACACAGATGCACAAATGATATACTGTGTCTGTGTGCGTGCAGACATTCCTCATAAGATGCAGATTAGTCGTTGATCTCTGGATGGAAATGCAGGTGTTAGAGCAGCAGTCGTTGACAGGATACAGCAAAACCATAGAAAGGATAGGCTACATCAGTAGCTACAGACATGAAGTAACGAAGGGCAGCAATTGTCAGCTGCTACAACCATGACTATTAGCCCGATACGGGTGGATGGAAAATATCAAGAAGAGCGTTTGAACAAAGACAAAACATTGTGAAAAGGAGTGAGGGAAAGGCAGAAGGTGGCAAAATGAATGAATGCAAACCAAAGCTCTGAGCACTCTGTCTGAATGGCTGCTATAGCCTTGAATCCCGCCAGCTCAGACTGGCACATTTGGCACAAGCCACAGCACAGTTTACTTTCATTCCAACTGAGTAAACTAGGTTGCTTAAAAGGCCGAATAGTTAGCTGTGTCTTTTTATTTGCCCCAAAAAAAAACACAGGTCATGGAGAAAACAGAAGTGAACAGAATATGCAGTGGTTTGTTTGCTAATGTAGAGCCATAGAGAATAGAGCTTGTATTGTAATATCTTTGGTAAAGCCACTGTTTTCGTGATGGTTGTGATATGTTTGATATGACATGCTTGTCGGGATTGTATCTGTCTTTCTGTATACTATATGTGCGTGTGTATGTGTGTGTAAATATTTTTCTTGCTAACTATTATTGGGGGGTCTTGGGGGGTCATGATGAGAGCAAGTGATTACTGTTGTTTTGATGCCAGTTCAGCACCGCCATATTACAACATTTGTTTAATCTAACTAACTAATTTATATCAAACAATCAAATAAAAAAAATGTTGTTTGTTTGTGTTTTTACTTTTTTACCGATTTTCCATTTAATAAATGTTTTATCTATTCCAGCTATTTGGAAAGCCGGTTCATTAGAACTGGTTCTACAATGTATTTGAAATGTACACACAGAAAACCAATAATTATAGCCAGCCACATAAAAAAAAAATTATTTAAATTCTGAATTCTAAATTATTATTTTTCTATGCTGTAATCACTAGCATTGCTTTACCAGACTCAGGAACACACATACAGCACATACCCACACGCCTCTGAATAGATGTGCTTTCAACAAATGGAAGTCAGACTCAAGGTCTCTCTGTGAATGTGTGTGGGCAAAGACTGTGCACCTAGACCAAAGCCAATGCCATTAAGTTTGTGTGTTTGAGTGTGTCTTTTAAAGGTGTTGTGCTGTGAAAATAATCTTTAAAAGCGTATGTACACACGCTTTCTCTATATGTCTTCCAACACTACGCATGTGCACACAACATGCAAACAACAGACAAACACAAAGTTTCTGCGTCACGACATTAGCCATCTGTCAGTAGAACACACACCCAAAACAGAATGTGTGTATCCCTAGCTACAACAAGAAGGCAAGCATCATCGCATATATAGGCTACTGTACTCTGCCTCTACACGCCCATTTTGACACTAAAGGCGTGTGCCTGCTCTGAATGTGGTCTCCTGTCGTGTCCTCTCCTCCATGTGCTGTGGGGTTAGAAGGTATTAAATCAATCTAGCAGGAGTTGAACGCTTTAATCTCCCTCCCTAGCCTCTCTCTGTTGTGTGTGTTGGCCATGGCATGATATCATTGTGAGCAGTGAAGACCTGTGTGTATAATGAAATGATGCATGTGGATGTATAATCCCAGATTTGAATCCCAACCACTGTAAACCCTTTGGGTGATATATGTCACTCCGGACCTGTACAGAAGCAGAGCCTACAACATATGTGGGACACTTTTATAAAAACAATGTATACAGTTGTCTAATATGCCAAATAGCCTATGTGTTTATAAGCATGGTCAAAGTTGATGGTGGATTTCTAATTTATGTGTCTGTGATCGACAGAAATATGATAGCCTACAGTCAGTAGCTAGATAGGAATAGACACAGCAGTTATAGGAACATATAGAGATTGAGATATAGATAGTGTGTGTGTGTGTGTGTGTGTGTGAGAGAGAGAGAGAGAGAGAGAGAGAGAGAGAGAGAGAGAGATGAAACCAGATTATGTATTTCTCCTGGGTGGGACACGGTGAAGTAGCCTACTGTATGAGGGCGCAAGCGTGAAGGCACGCTCAAACAATCAAACTAGTTCTGAAGGCTAGCGTGATTTAACGCTCGAACGATTAGGTTACGGACCACGCTGGCTTTTGGATCCCTGTGTGACCCTGACAATTCAATGTAGAACGAACTAAGATTTGTCTTGAAGTTATAGTGACGAAGCTACAGCTAAAGTTTCTATCTGGACAAAACGTGTCCACCGTTCGACATAGCTACGACAATACAAGGTAAGCTTTATCAACGCATGTTGCCTTTATTTTGTTAATTTGACGGTCTCGTTGGCAGAGACAAGAGATGTAAGGTTATCTGCTGTGCCGCAGATGCGCAGCATGGGCAACTGCTGCAGAGATTTCTTGATTTGTAAGAGTGAAATTGACTTGATGAAAAACACATAGGATAAAGCGCCTTCTAATTTCGATACGACACTTTTCATGAGATTGTCTATTGCACGCATACAACCAACAACTAATTGCAGAACTTGTTGAATTGAACGCGGGTTAGGCATGACATTTTTATCAATTTTATTCACGAATCAAATGGCTTTTACATTAAATTCTGAAGATAAACTTTTCTTTTCTGTAGACAATGTTTTTATGTCTTCCATCCTACCGAGGATAGCCTACCAGTCAGTATTTTAGCGTTTCGTTTTTATGATTTGAAAATGGTCACATCTAGCCTTTCTCTCTTCATTTTTATGTATGCATATTAGACGGGCATTCACAACAGACATATTATCCTAATATAGACTTGTTTTAGCAATCAAACTACTGTAGGCTATGTTGAACCATCATCAATGCTTTATTTATAGATTACCAGAATGTCTACAGCCTCTATGTTGACACAGCTTGTTATAATATATTCTAGCCACAGATAAATCCCTTATCGTCACGATATATTGAATTTACCTGGCAAAAGATGGCAGGCCTAGTAGCCAGCAAAATGTGCATTATTTATTAAATTAGACTTACAGTATACAGTAGACCTTTTTGGCCAATATAAACATGTTGTAATTGCAAATTAATTAGACTACATGTTGAAATATTTAAAAATGAATCAAGCTGGAGAATATTTCAGTGTCACAATGAAAGCCTACTTTATGTCAACTTGCCTTGTTAACTTGCCCTGTGTAGATGGATGAGAAAACACACTAAAAATAACAAAGAAAACATTTCACCAGTGATGATGGGATAATCTCATCACTGGTGAAATGTTCTCTCAAGGGGAGATAGATAGACAGTGGAAAAAGGGGAAATGGTGATAGACATTTGCACAATAACATTTCCAGCATACTTTAACAGACTTTCAGTGAGAGCATTATGAAAGAGAGCATATCCTTTAAATTGTTGCTAATGAAAGAAACATACATGGTGATAGGGCAAAATGAACCTTCTCCTGTAGCCGATATTTCCGTTACCACATCTCTCGCACTTCACACCTGGCTGCTGAGTTCTCACCTTCACACAGAGCTGACACGTACTGCTGCATGATAGTTACAACAAGATCAGTCTATTTCTATACAGTCTGCCTGTCTGTTGGCAAACCTGTCTGTCTGCCTGTCTGTCTGGTGTAGGTGCTTGTTTCCCTTCCTATTTATCTATCTGTCTCTCTGCCTGCCTGCCTATCTGTATGTGTACGAGCCTGTTTCCTTTCCTATTTATCTATATGTCTGCCTGCCTGCCAGCCTGCCTGCCAGCCTGCCTGCCAGCCTGCCTGCCTGCCTGCCTGCCTGCCAGCCTGCCTGTCTGCCTGCCTGTCTGTCTGTCTGTCTGTCCAGACATTGTCCTCTATACCAACCTGTTTGCAGCTGTAGATAATGTTTGAACTGGTCCCTTGAGACCTCATTTGGAGTTTGTGGCGAGGCAGCAGCCTAGAGGACAATAGGCTCTCAGCTTTAGTGCGTAAAGGCAAAATCCTGCTTTCGCTGGCTTTGCCCCGGACAAGCCAGATGACAGATGCACAAATAGACAACAACATAGCAATCAAACAATCAAACAATCACTGCACGTGTGCATTTGCATAATGCTTATGGTTCATTTAATTTCTCGTGTTTTTTTTATTTTTTTATTTTTTTATTGCTTTATACCGCTATTGTTCAGGCAATGGCCTCAGTGTTTACTGCTGCTAAGGCCTTGATCTGCTTTTAGTCTTTGATGTTGTACAGGAGAGTTTAAGCAGTTTGAACTTTTGCTCCAGGCTGAAATTCCTGGTCAGAAACATTGTGGAGACATACCAGCGGAAAGAAAGGATACCAATGCAGTTTTCATTAAAAAACATAGCAGGTTGTGCTTTCATTGACTTGTTTTTCAGTGCACGTAGCTGTGGTAAGAAGAAACAACAATATGTATTCACTCAGACACGATATAGGATTTAATGGGTTTTTATAATGATGTGTTTTGAACTGATGTTGCTTTAAGAGGGCATTGTCAGATAACAACAGAGTCTAGTTATCTTCATTCATATTGTTTACTGAATAAATGATCAGAGAGGTGAATGTGAGGCTTATGCAATGACCTATATAGCCTTAAATAGCCTTAAATAAATAGGTTGTCCTGTAATACGATCATCACACGCCTTAAGCAGAATCAATATGTTACATTTGTGGTCTAACACCATCCGGCTTTCTCAGCTTGATGCAATGCAATGTGAACCAAGAGGTTTAAGTAAAACCAAAATTGGGGCAGGAAATATCTTTCCCGTGCAGATTAATTAATAACATCAATCATTGTTAAGGGGAGAGAGCAGCATTCTGTTGGAACCCTGCAGATAAAAGCAATTTTACAGATTTATGAGTTCATCAGTGGAAAACTCAATAGTAGGTTTGTGTAGCTCTTGGTGCAATGTGCCCGGCAGTATCCCATTATGATCTGATAATATTCCATAAAGGCTCATTAGAGTACTGGTAATGCACACGCTCTGGTTCTTGCTTAGCTGAATGTCTCCCACTCAACTTTGGCCGCTGAGGCAAAGAGACCACTAACCTCGGCTTTGCTGCATTCTGTAACCACCCGGCCACAACTAAAGAGATTACAGCAGCCAGGTTGCGTTGCAGAGGGTGGGTTTTGTAGGAGATAAGGTCCAGCGATCCATCAATACACATTTTACACACCTTACCAGATATATGACACACTGTCTGTCCCCTCTGGGCCACCGTAGTTTGGCAATAATGATCCTAATGTTTAGTGCCCTGAGGGGATAGAGACAGCGCTGTTGTCATCAGGGATTTGGGTTATGTCAGACACTGGCGAAAGCTGGCCTGCTTTAGATAATGAAGGGGTGGAGAGCAGATGCAGATAGTGGTTAGAGACTCGAGCCAGCTGGGCAGGGGTGGGGGGGTGGGGTGGGGGTGGGGGGATAACAACATAGCAGCACTGGCTGCCTGCACCCGGCTACCTATGTTATATAAGGACATGCTTCAGCTTAGCCACCCGTGTGTGTGTATGGGAATGTGTGTTTCCGGAACACATTTACAGTATACACGATGTAGTACGGTACTCCGAACATTTTTGTGTGTTCTTTTAATTCGTTTTAATTTATTTTGTGTCCTAACCTGAGATGTGTGGTGCTCTATAGAGGTCCCTCATGCTCTGCCTTCAGTCCAAATGCTCATCACGAGCCTTCCTCTTATCCCACACACCCCCATGTGTCTCTGCCTGGTCCAGCTGAGCCCTCTGTCTCATCCCCTAAAACCCTGAAGCTCCCGTACGGTCTCTGTTTATCCCTCATTCCACCCTTGACGTTTTAGACAGACACATACGGTACCTTGACCTCATATATAGGTACCCCATATGTACCTTGTGATGATCCCATATGACCCCTTGACCTCATATACAGGTACCCCATATGTACCTTGTGATGATCAGAACGTGTGTCCAGGACATGTTTGGCTACATAGGTTATGATTGATAAGACTGATGACGTCAAAATAAATGCATTATGCTGAAGGTGTTTGGCCATATGGTAACACGCACACACCAGACAAACACACCAGTCCCAGCAACACGGGGGGGCATAAGGGGGGCGTCGTCCCCTCAGATGAACTCCCGTGTCCCCTCCGTGAAGATTAAAGCCTAATTTATATTTGATTTGATGTTTTATTTTCATTATAAAATAGTATACTAATACATACAAGTTATGTAACAGCATATGGATACATCGTTTCTGTATGATTCCGATCATTGTTTAGGCATATAGCCTCGGCTTTAAATATTCTACAGATGCATTTACGTGAGTCTGATTAGGCAAACTCTGTGGATTGTGGGCAATAAGCAGCATGCCCCTCTAGGCTAGGCTATATATTTATTACAGGTTGTAGTGTTGTTGCACTGCCTTTCTCTGTAAAAGCTTCTGCTCAATGGAATGCCTTGCATAAACGTATCAAGAGTGGCAATACTCTTGTAAAGGTAAATTGAAATATTTTCTACAAGGTACACAACTATATGCAACCAATTATGTAACTATTGATTTTTTACAAGTGTTGTACTACTTTTTAAGTCAATGCTCAATTTTGTGTCATTAATAATGTGTGTGCATGTACATGTGTGCCTGTAACGGTACATGTGTGTGTGTGTGGGGGGGGGGTACATGCATGTACTATGTTTTGTGTACAGATATGCATACAATATATATTGTATGCTACTTGTATTGTCAACTTTTTTGATTAGTTTGTCTTATTATATTGTTGTTATATTAGGTTACTGTGTGTTTGTATTGTTATGTCAGGGGACTGCAGATGAAAATTTGCCTTGGGCTAAAACCGGTGCAATGCATCAAATGGTGACATTTCTGTTTACGTAAAATTGTAAATGGTCCCTTACAAATAAAGGACTTAAGGTAGTCTATTATGTACTCCGTCTCGAAAGCCATCCGTCTCGTTGGAATGTTTGGTAAAACAAGGTTATTTCACAGCTTTAAACTTTATTAATGACTCGACTTTTGATGATGTCTAAAACATAATAATCTCATGTTTTGTAAACAGCTTGTGAGTGGCTTTTGTTGCTCAAGCCCTGAATGGGTTAATATGTTTCCCATTCCTATAACCTGTGCCGATTAGAATTTTCTGTTATAAAATCTTTAGGCCAATATCTTGGAGATTTGTCCAGTTGCTGTGATTTTCACATTCATCTTTCTGCTCCTTGAAATATCAACTGGCTGATATATCTTTGATACATTTGTGAAAAGGAAACAGATTTATAAAAGCCTATCTAAATCAATTAAATCAAAGTCCTTATCATGTATCTGACCAACACAATAACTTGACGCAGAATATGCACAAATTGTTGCATAAGTAATGCAGGAAATTATTTGAGGTCCAAAGTTTCCCGGAGGAGGACCCTCAGGACCATGTTCCTCTCTCCAATGTCAAAGCTACGCCTAAATCTAGCTCTGATAACATGCTATCCAGTGCTTTGCTCCCCCAGCTATTAGGTATGGTCAGTCATTCTTGCTAACTTCGAGCTCAAATCAAAACAGTCGTAAACCAGGGCTGGACCAGAATACTCAAGTATTCGGTATTCGTTTGATGGGTTTGACTCGGTTTTCAATTTTGGGATTTCTTTATTATTATTTGTTTTAAGCTTATATGCACATTTGCCATTTGACTAATTCAGAGTGTGAGTTCCATTGGCTGCACTAATCAACACATTTCATTTAAACTGGCTTTGTTTGTAAGCAGAGACTGGCTCCTCTTTCAACAAGGACTGTTATTGGCAAATGCAGGCTGTACACTGCTCCTATTTGTTCAATTGAGGTGTCAATCAAAAACTCTATTTTGAGGGATAATTGCTAACATGCGAACTAGAGTATGACAGAACATATGAAAACAACATAAGATTATTTTTGACCATTATCGAAAGGTGTACTATGAGTACTGTTATTGGTGGATACCTGTCTGATCTATTGTACTTCGCTAGCCTGGTGTAACCACCATAATTACTTTGTGAATAGGTAGGCCACGCTCCATTTGAAAGTGTTTGCAGGCGTTCCCCCTACTTGGCGTAGACCTCTGGTTAATTGTGAAACTATTGTTGCTACAATTGTTTTGATCGCCTCATCTAGCTCTACCACTACTAATTAGAACACGCTTGACGTCAAAGTCATCTCTCTAACCCACACTGATTGGGCCGCCAGCAGTGCGGCTGTGCGAACGCTAATGTGAAGAGGGTATCTGGACTGTAATCTCAGCTAAATAAATTGATCTGAGATCATAGTCGGGCGGAGCCAGGCTAGTACTTAACTACATTTTATATCACATCCGTTACTAAAGTTGCCCTGTTCCAGAGTGTGAGTGTGTACATTTAGTTTCTAACTACTCTACCACCGTGTTTCTGCTATGTAAAGGTAAAGGTGCTTTTATTGTCACATACACATAGATGTAGCGAAATATGTTCTCTGAATTTAACACATCCCTCAAGGGCGCAATGGGCAGCCACTGCAGAGCCCAGGGACCAACTCCAGGAAGAGGCTAGTGTAATAGTACTTATACTTCAGTTGAATATTTTTTTACTCGAGGTGGATACTGTGCGTCTTCATAGGTGAGTCATGAATGGTGATCTGACAATGTGAGCGTTGATTGTACTATTCAGGCATGTGCGCATATTGAAAGCCCGCAAACAATCCTGACTGTCTGCTTGTTTCTTTTTTACATGTTATGAAACATTAATTATTGTTGAGTGTTTTTATGGAGTTTTGAGAACAAGTATTTGAACACTTGTTCAAAATTAACAATGAGAATTCAAAGCCTGCAAAATTGTATTAGGGCCAGCCCTATAGGCATAACAGGTTGATAACCTACTGTTTTAATATTTACAAATCGCCCCCTTGCCAATTTTAATTGCCCCCTCAGTCACTTGCGCTGGGTCTGACTGTGACACACACTCACTCATGATGTGCACTATATATATATATATATATATATATATACATATATATATTTAATTTTTTTTTACTGTTGCAGTGGGTCTAATGGCTTCAATACTAGGAGATAAACAATCGAGAGGCTAAAAATCCATATTAAAGGAATGAATCAAATCCTACCATTGAGACCTACAGGCAACATTTAGCCAGTGCGGTATTCCTTAGTATGAGGCCAAAGATAGGCAGTCTTACAGTAATTCATAAAAAGGCTTTGTATGAATTCACGTGTATAAACTCATACACAGGCAAACATTAAACCCATGCCGTCAAGTAAACTGGGTTGCCTTGTGTAATGTTTAGTCACAATTAAACATAATGAACACACCATCTTGGCGCACTGGCATTGCATAACTCCCACTCGCAGACCTATTGTGTAAATGCATGAGGCAGATGGGAGACTCTTGTTCCCAGGAGACTTGGGGCAAGAAGGTATCTTATTAACTTTATAAAAATATTTGCTCGCTATGCTGTCGAAGAATAATGAATTAATTTGGATATGGAAGACCCTGGAAATATGTACACAGGGAGAAACGGTTCTTAATAAAGAGTTATGCCATCACCGTAGCGTGAGAACAGGGATAGACAGAGAGAGACAGAGTAAAGAAAGACAAAGAAAGTAGGGAGAGAGAGCGCGAGAGCGAGCAGGGTTTGGAGTGGTGGAATGGCAGTAGAGAGAAAGGCGTGCTTCCATAGAGAATTGAATTTAACAGAGAGGGTTCAAAGGATGGCACTCCTGCATTCGATTTTTGGAACGAAAAAAGGGAATGGGAGGGGGTTCACCTTTTATGCAGACCAGAATGACCCAGTGAGCCCACAGGTATTCTGCAGCAAACTGTTTTGGGGTAAATTGCTTCAGGCCATGCATGGTTTAGCTGTCTGGGCGCTGCCTAAGTCAACCTCCACAGCAAAATGCCGTTAGTGACACACCCATTTAAGAGACCTGAAGTGTTCCATTTTCGCTTCCATTGAAATGCATAACAGTCCTCCATCTTGTTATTATTCCAATATCTTTTGGTGCATCAGTAACACAGACTGTATATACAATATAAATGGAGAAACCCTCCGTGACGTCACCCATAGCTTTTCTCAAGAACGTACAGTATTTGAACACGCGCTGTGCTGGTTCTGGCCGTCGCCATCATTGCAGTGCCTCACTCCGCCTGAAATGACCCCCCCCCCCTATACGGTAGACCGTTAATACGTCATCCAGAGTAGGCCCTCGTGACCACGCCCCTTTTTTGGGAAAAACTCCATGGAAAACGTGTGTGCTGCATAGACGGCAACAGCCAAACCGGTTAAAATTAATAGTGTTACAGGTATGTCAAATAGTTGCGCAAACAGTATATCCAAAAAATGCTTTTATGCGATGTGTTCTCCTACAAAAAGAAGATCTAACAAATATTGCAACAGAAGGTGGCATAATATATACGAAGGGAAGATAACGGCGGGATAACGAAGGGAAGATACTGTTGCAACTGCACCACACGTGTAGAAAACATTTGGTTATCCAGATATAAATAGGCTCTTTTTTTTGGATCGCTACTTTAGCTAACCCATTAATGCTAATCGTAGCTAACTTTGATTTGTCATGATTTCAGGGTTGCATAAATTACCTGATCCTTATTACTCTACCTCCATTCCACCACCGAAGACAGACCTATCAAGAAAACCCATCTGTTTTTACAGCGCCAGAAAGCAGCATCGCAGTAGCCCACCATACTGTATTGACGTTATTAACGACCCATCAATTTATACAGCGCCAGAAAGCAGCATCGCAGTAGCCCACCATACTGTATTGACGTTATTAACGACCCATCAATTTATACAGCGCCAGAAAGCAGCATAGCAGTAGCCTACCGTACTGTATTGACGTTATTAATGCTGGTGCCTGAAGAACATGGATAAAATCTATATTTGCGATGCATTTTATGCCTTTTGTTATGTTTGTGTGTATATATACAGTATATACATATGGCAGGCAGAGTGGACACACTTTAACTTTGTATAGTGTTTTGGGGTAATTTATAAAGAAATATAATAGTACTGGTTTTGTTTTCTACTGCTACTGCTATTTAACATTGGGATCTATGGTGAGTGTAATTTCTTATCCCCCAAAAAGGGGGCGTGGCCTGTATACCGGTCTAACATATGCCCCCTATTCATTTTAATGGGAAAAAAGCATTGCTAAAATATTTTGTTAAAAATAATGTAATTGCCCGCACAGTTGGCATGAACAGGAAGACTAGACGTTTGTTGAACCAGGCAGTAAACATGTTTATTTCTGCTGTAAAGTTGGACATTTTAACATTGGGGGTAGTCTATGGGGATTGACTCCCTTTCGCAGCCAGCCTCAAGTGGCCATTTGATGAACTGCATGGTTTGGCACTTCCATATTGTATTAGTTTCTGAGCACCGGAGGTTCCCGCTTGATCAGTAAGGAGCCTGTGCTCTCACTCCATGTCTCTCTATGGTCAAATGTCATCAGTCCATCTGTATGATCTCGGCCTCGCTCTTCTATCTCTCTCTCTGTCCTGCCTCATCCTTAAAACAGTTTTTCCCTTTCCTTATTTATCCCCCCATGGCCTCCTCAGGTAGCCCACAAAGGGGCTGTGTGCTACTTTATCTGGCCTCATTTTAGCAGACTGCTGCTTCCATGCGTACGGTAGTTGGGGATGTCACCCATGTTGACCAAAGCCACGAGGAGATCATGGGGAGTTCAGCCAGGTAATATGCGTGTAGTAACACTGTCCTGAAAAAGCAGATACAGGAGGCTGTTCTGGAAGTCCTACAATGAAGTTTAGTGAAATGGCATTAAAGCAGCAAAGCCAGGAAAATCATCATTACATAAGGATGTAAGGATGGGAGGGAAAAAAGATTAATGAAAGCTTCAAAATACAGATTATGTTTTCAACTATTTTGACCATACTTACACACCATAATTACACACCAGACAGAGAGGCAGGTATACAGTCTCGGTATATCTCAATAGTGGTTGTCGCTTCCTTTTTTTTTTGTTGCTTTTTTTTTCCACTTGTCATTGGGATTTGTCATCAGCCATATCTCCACCAGCCCCCAGACCCCTTATGTAATGCCCCAAGCTGTTCAACAAGCTACTGTTTTATCGGTGCCTCCTCTGTCTCCCTATCGGATCGTATTTATAGCTGCTAAACACAGTGTTCCTCATCTTCCACTAAATGTTCCCCTGCACAGGGATACAGATATACCCCGTCATGACTTTTTAGCGCACCTGAAGCACGGACACACCTCGAAACACCCAATGAGTAGTCAACACGATCTTTAGCAACAGATAAACTCTCAGTCACAGCTTTGCACTCTGTGCCACACTCGGCCACCAACATCTGCGCATGGAGGAAACCGTAGAGACACAAACACAGCAAGAACTTTTCAGGTTGCTGGAGTCTTGTTGACATTTGTCACTACTGGTTTTGGTTATGGTTAACACATGGTTGCCAGGTTTGGTATTAAGTTTTAACAACAATTTGAGTGAGGCTAACTAACTTATCCTTAACAAAAGTATCCAGTTTTGCCAGGTTTGGCCAACATTGCTAAAGTATCACTAGATAAAAATTGTCTGTCAGATAATACGCTATTTTGTATCGTCTTAATGTTATTGATTTGAGTTCGCCAATACCGATTAGGCATCTGTGTGTATTCAAGAGACAAGCGCTGTCTGCCTCGCTCTCCTCTGCTGTGGTTTGTTATGAAACGTTGATTCAAGGAGCGAAGACGCAAATAGATTCCTTGCAGGATGAGAAACGAGAGCTGCGTTGGAGAGAGTGCAGCTGCCGGCCGTCTCAGCCAGCAACACCACACCACGGACAGAGAGAAAAGAGGTTAGGGCAGGAGGAGGCTGGTGACGGCTCGGGATATCTTGGCTGATAGGAAGGCCTTATCCTCCCATTACATTATGCACACATTCTGCCAGCTACAGGTGAACCATGCCTGCTCTGTAGACACTTCTCGTTCGATACTTATTGCCTCTCTCTTGACCACGCTCTCTCTCTTTCTCTGGATGGATGAGTTTAATACTGAGGCCATTATAGGGATGGGAATGCATCTTACCAAGGCACATTCCTCCTCTATCTGCCTGACTCATGAAATAAAAAAAATCCAAGTGCTCTCCACCTCCCACATTCTCTGGCCCATCAGTTCCATACTCTTTAGCTATAAGCTCTCTGTCCTCCCCCTCTCCCTTCCCCCGTCTTTTACTCCTGCCCTCTTGCTCTGTCTCGCTGAGACGTCCCGCTGAACATCAACGTGGAGCCAGCCATCCGTGATAAACAAATGGGCAGCTAACATGCACGACAACACGCCGCTGTGCTTACAAAGCTCAGAGCGAGTGTGAAAGTGCAACGGGATGTCTCTTTTGTTTATACTCTTTTTTGTTTGTACATGCTCACCAAATGTCACGCTTGGTTATGGATAATCCTCCCCGCCAAGTAAATATGCAAACCCGCCCCCCAAAACAATAATCACAGGTGTTCTTGAAATAGCGCCGGGACTCTGAGGCAACGCGTGAGACGTAAGCTGTTTAGCGTCTACCTCAGCACAGCGAGAGCTAAAGAAAACCACAAAAGAGGGAAAAAATTAAAAAGGCCTAACAGCAGAAAAGCTGAAGTGTGTGCTGCCTTTACTCTGACCTGGTTCCAGCTAATACGCCCACTTTAGGCGATGAACATTACCTCCACACCATATTTTTAGAGTGTTTTGGTGTGTAAGCCTGTGTGTGGGGGCGTGTTCATATAGGCGGGTTCTGATGAGTGAGCGCCCGTGATGTGGTTACAGGGGTGAGGGGTTTGACGGAGCACGGTAGACACTCTGTCACGTACACGCAACACAGCCTCCACCACACAGTGTGCCTGCTAACAGTGGTGAAACGCCAACATTTGATTCAGTGGCGGCTGCCAGATTATCACTGCACCGATTTCAGTTTCTCGACAAACGGATATTTTGTCACATGTGCGTATGGCGCCCCTTCCCCCAACCCTCACACCCTGATTTGCTATACTGTAAACTGTGCTGTTGTGTTTGAAAACTACGAGCGGGGCAGGGGGATTTTCAGGGAGGTTGGGGGAGAGAGCGGTGAATGAGCGGGCAAAACTTCCCTTGGATATACAGTACAGTATATTCTGGAGAGCATTATTTCAATTAGAAAAGGAATGGGGGGGGAGAACATTTAGAAGACCTCTGATTTTCTCGTGAGTTTTTAGGTGTGAGAGGGGTCGCGTTCATCCTCGTGTTTGAAACCAAAACGGGGTTCTTTCTGTAACTGATGCAAAATAATCGTCAACTACACCTTTCAAAGCACACTCCTGTTTACATTATTGCGGTGCCTGCCGGAGCCCTCAAAAGTTGTGCCACAGCTCAATATCGTGTGAATATAAGTGTGAAGGGAGGGGCAAGGGGTAGATTAGAGGTGAGTTCCAGAGAAGCAGTGAGGTTGTCTGTTTCAACCATGTTATTAACACCGTCGCAAACCACATGGGCAATTCCAGACAAACTGGAGAGTATCCCTGTAAGTGCATACGAGCTGTGAACACTTTATGTTGGCAAGGAACCGCTGCTCTGCCGAAGTGTCGTTAAGCAAGACACTGAATGATGGAGCTGATCTGTATGGGGGACAGATAACCTCCCTGCGTATTTGCTCACAATTGTATTATTATTAATAGTGTCATTAATCATAGTGGCAGCGCTACAGTATGTTCCAGATATGTTACGTCTCCAACTAAATCCTAAAACGGTACAATGGTCACAGCTACAGAGGTGTACCTCCTCCTGCTCCACAGGTATACTTGATGAAACACTGTGTGAGTGGTGTACCCACACGGTTTAAAAATAGATAAGGGCTTGTCAGTCCTACACAGCAGAGTCCTCCGTCAGTTATCCAGCCCTATGACTCTTACCAAAAACTTAAATCACGCAACTCCTCCTGTCCGTTCTCATCCTCTTCTCTCCTCCTCTCCTTTCTCCTCTTCTTGCCTCACTCCAAGGTAGGGATTTGGTGGGTATAAATCTCCTATCATGCTGGACACTGCACCAAAACACTTCTCGGGGGCACCAACACAGTCCTGACACTCTGACGCAGTTATTCAGACTTTTTTTTAGTTGCCCATGCTGACTTTCCACCAGTCCCTTGTTATTGTTATCTCCCCTCTCTCTCTCTCTCTCTCTCTCTCTCTCTCTCTCTGTGTCTCTCTTAATCCTCGTTTCCTCTCTGAACCCAACTATGCTTTTTCTCATTTCGCAGGTTGGGGTGTTGGCTGTTATATCTTCGCTCCTTGTTCTAGAGACACTGTACCCTTTTTGTCTGGCTCACACTCTCCTAGCGCTCAGGAAGATCAGTTAAGCCAGGCAGAACCCTCATTACCAAAGCGCAACGTGCTTACACATTACGACTGGTATAGTCTATAGGTGCCACACTGAAAACGATAGGAGCAGTGTAATTGGTTACTGAGTCGTGTCAACCCATGAGTGTCTCGCACTGAATTGAGCTCAACTTTCTTGGGGGATTATAGTTGCCTCAAGGCAAAGAAGGGTGTTACTGTGCTGTGTTGGGCAGCTTTTATTGGACAGAGTGGTGCAGTACCATGCCATTGTGTGCTGCGCATATGGTCCATTTAGGGTATGGATGGTTTATTATATTATGACACCAATAAATATGATTTGCTGAGATTATGATTTAAATTATTTAATTAAGCCCGTCTGATAGCTAGAGTGCTCCCTGCATGTGTTTGTGTCTGTATGTGTGTATGTGGATTGTTGACACGATTGTTGACATTGCCGTTCCTAATACAATGAGAACCTTAATTTGATCAACATTGTTAATCGAGGCCAGGTGCCTGTGTGTGCGTTTCACCGTGCCTCCGAGGCTTGGATCCAGAGAATTACAGAACGAGACCTGCATCAAGGCGTGAGGCATCGCTCAAATCTCTTCTAATGCTTTTACATGATTTGCACTGTCAAAATGCCAGCCTGATGCTTCTCACTTTCCTCTCATTTTCTTGTTCTCCTTTTTTCTACTCATTGTAGCGACAGTCTTAACTTCAAGGTGTGGGCAAGGAACCATATTTGGTCACTTCCCTAAACATTCAAAATGGCGTTGCCATGCTTCTCTGTGAGGTAGTATAAAAACATGGATATCTCGTAGCCATCCATCCATCCATCCATCTTCATCCGCTTATCCGGAGTCGGGTCGCGGGGCAGCAGCTTCAGCAAGAGACCCCAAACTTCCCTTTCCCGAGCAACATCAGTAAGCTCTGACTGGGGGATCCCGAGACGTTCCCAGGCCAGTTTGGAGA
>JAODTR010079008.1:0-14955 GCA_025399935.1 Amblyopsis rosae | reverse complement strand
GATTCCTAAATAGATCTAAAAGAAACAAAACTAAGGGAAGGGTGTTTAATTGTATGGTTTCATGTTATGTTGTACCTGTGTAATTGTTTAAAGATAGATGCTGTTCTAAGAAACAACACACAAAAGACCACTGGTTGAATAAGAGAAGAGCGAGATTAAAAGTTTATTTACTTACCTCTTCAAACCTACAAAGTTGTCTTTTCTCACTTTTGCTGCCGATACCCATTTCTCCAGAGCGATCTAGATCTTCTGATGCACTGGTCCACATTGAGTATTCACCTTCTCTTATTACATTATAGGGAAGCTATTTAGTTATTACTTCTGATTGTTACATAATACTATGGGAGGAGACAATTTCCATCAATATGAGTGTCAGATAATAGCAACAACTATAAATCAATAGAATAGGATGGCCTAGTGTAGGGTTGCTATTCGGAAGGTCAGAGGAACGAGTCTGTATTTGACCTGTAAGGATACCTGAGCAAGATGCCTAACATCTACCTTGATACTTGCAACTGTTCTTATTTTAGATCAATTAATGAAAGCAAATGTTTCAAACATACATACATAAAAACTGTGATGTTCATGGTCAAATATTGGTCTCATTTTATTCAGATAGCCAAGTACAAATCTGTGGGATTACTGTTGTAAGCATAATGCGACCTCTTACATTTTCACATCTCCGCTTTTTTAAAGGACTGGCTTCCCATCTCTAAAGGTCTAAAAGAGGGGTTCAAAGCTAACTTCAATGAGCGAGCCTGCCCTGTTCGCGAGTACAACCGTCTCCCCCAGTCTGCTAGTGAGAGCTCTGATTGCTCCGCCTGTTCAGTGACCACCAACCAAACCAATTGCTCTGTGTCAATTCCTGCAGATGAATCTGAGTGCCTATCAACTTCTTGCTCTTCCTCCACTTCAACACTTGCTGTCTTGTCTGAAGAAGAGCAGATTAATGTTTAAACATCCGGGCTTTCTCAGAATGCTATATTCCAGGTTGTACTTTTTAAAACGTGATGGACACCATTTGTAACTGAATGGAAGAAATTATTACAAAATGTGTCTTTGTTATAACTTCCCTTCATGATTAATTTGTCCTTAATATGCATTGTAATGCTAAATAACATATAGAGCTCATGTGCATACCTTTATCACAGCATAACAAAATGTAATTTTTCACCTTATGCCCAAACAAGGACGAGTTCTTGAAAACTTGTGATTCCAGATCCTTCCAGATTACTTGATCAATCATTAAATGTACCCAATTGACCCAATTTTGGATTAAATATCTAGTTAGTTAAAAGCTTTTAATGGTTCCAAGAACACATTTTAAGACTAGAGGTGATTGTGCATTTGCTGCGGTGGCACCAAGGCTATGGAACTCTCTCCCTTTAAACTTGAGAGCCTTAGATTCTGTGGCCGCATTTTTTTCGGCAAGCTTTTAATTAGCAACATAGTGTTACGTTTATGTTTTATATGTACTTTTATTTTGTACGGTGTAGGATTTTATTTATTTGCATTGCTTTTACTGGACAGCACTTTGTGACCATTGTCTGTGAAAGGTGCTCTATAAATAAACTTAACTTACTTACCCATTTTTCATGATCCTGCTTACAGATTAACAAACCAAGGTGAACACAAAATTCTTAATTAAAATTGAAAGACTTATGGGGAAAGAGTTGTGATTATTTTAACAAATCATTAATTGGGCAATTCAGGCATGTCATTTGACACATTATCATGTAATTTAATTTGATACTAAGTATCTCAGATGTGATCTGCATTATCCTCTTGATTTTCCTTGCTCTTTTAAGCATTTATTTCATTTTTCACATACCAATAAAGTTAAAATGGTATGAATCTTATTTTCCTTTAAGACACTAAGAAATGTTCTAAAATAGCATATCATTTCATTGCAATACTGCCTGCTGCAGCCCTTTGGTGGTGTTATCATCGATATCTTTCAATTGTGTGGTGGAACATCTTTGGGACTCTAAAACACAGGTGTTAAGTTTCATTACGTTTGACTTTATATTTCAGTTAAAATAATGCATAAGTGAGTGCTTTACAGATTATTGTTCCTATGTATTAAGTTGTGCTTTTGGACTTCTTAAACATTTTAAGCATGCCATTCATCACATCAGCATCCTGTTTATTTCTATTAACAGGATGTTCAAGAAAATATTATTTGAATGGAAATAAGATGAGCAGAGATCACATCAGATCTGAGAAACAAAGATAGGCTAACACGGAAACCAACAAAGCTGGTTTTCTTTTCTTATTATTTTATTGTTACTTCTATATCATTTATAAACAATAGGCCTACGCATAAACATTCTACAGTATATTCCTAATGAAACAGGGCACAACATGAACATATAACATTTACAATATATAAAGTAAAACATTAAATGAACAGAATATGGATAGACGTAAAGTTTGTTGACAGACGAGTTTCACAGATATTAATTAAGCCTAGTCCAAGACAAAGAAAAATGTAATGAAGTTCTTGAATAGTTTTTTTTTGTCTAGTAAGTTTATCTGTATAGGTTTAATACATGTAAAACCGCAGCATTAGCATATGAGACCTAAAAAATTATTCACAACAGACAGGATGACTATTAATATAGTGTGCCTAAATGAATGAGTCCATTTGCAAAGTTCATTGGGGCTAGTTTGAGGAAATACTGTTTTATAGCTTTCTAGCCTTCTATCCCATGTCTGAATATTGATAAACAGCAGTATTTGCAGATGATGGGTGTCCTTAAAAGTCATAAAATGGTACCCAAACCTGAAAAGTGACCACCAAATATGGACTGAGTTTTGGAAATGTGCTAGCCTATATAAAATGAATGCAATAGCCTATTATTATCACATTTATAATTATCTAATTAATGATCTTCCCATATCAATCTAAATGTATCCAACAGGATAATTGCATAATGTTAGTAATTTCTGTCTTTAGTCAAATAAATCATTACAAAAAATATGAGTAGCCTACAGTGGAAAAACAGATGATCTCTGGTTTTAATAAGCCAATGGAAACCCACAACAGACCGGATGACACAGCCTACTGAAACAAAACATGACTGCATGCAGTGGAGAGCTGCGCATTATGTTTGTTTTTGTACCAAGATGCAGCATATCGGTCTATATCTGTTTTTAATACATTAGCTATGTTTTTGCTCAACCACCTGGTAAGTAGGCCTATCAGAAACATCCTATATATTTAAAGATATCCGTTTAATAATAATAGCCATATGGACACGTTATGTGTTTTACTTTTGCATGGATGGCTGTGTTAGGCTATATGTTCTAAAATAATTACATTGTGGTATTTATTACATTTAGTTGTGTCACCTGATTTCCAAAATTAACATTTTTACTTTAATTTCATTGTCTATGAAATATACTCAAATCAATGGCTTTTTGAGACTTTGCTGTGATACCCTGTTCATGCTTATGTGTTCCTGGCATCGGATTATTTGGTTTGTAATTTGGTGTACATTACACTGTACCTGGAATGGAAAGGTTGTCCATCGTGGTAATTACACCTTCCAGAGCAGGTAAGTTGCTGTGTTGTTGATCTCAATTATTTGATAGACAAAGCTCTTTTACAAGAGACACTTTGTCATTGTCTTAAAAAGTAGAGTAGCCTATCTTCTCAAATAATAACTGGCAGGTAATTACTGGTTAAGTAGCTGACACTATATTGATTATTATACAAATGTAATATTTGTTCATTATATAATAGAAATGTGTGTGTTTTAGTCTCATATGGTATTCTTTATCCATGTTCTATCATGATTTAGAGTTAATTGAGTGTCACATATATCTTAGAAAACATCTCTGTGATAGGATGCCAGCAGGCCTTTTAAAACCTTGTAGGGCAGCATTTATATACATTTTACACAAAGCTGGAGCATGGCAATGTTTTAATCAAATCCACCAAGTTAGGCCTGCCATACATCATATTTAGGCTACATTGGTTCAAAATGCAGAGGGCTATCATGTTTGGACATACAGTACACACTTGTGATAACTGTAGGCCTACATATTTAACCATCAAAAATGTAATCAAATAAATCTCATACTTTTAAGTTAAAATATAGCCTAATAATGACAGGAATCGGTCTACACTTTGGCACCATCTCAGAGCCACAAGGGGGCAGTGCAAAATCCCCTTAATAAAAGCACTTAAAGGATATTTATTAGAGTACATGTCCTTTTGAACAGATTGTTTCCCAGAATAGTAAAATTATTCATTAGTCATTATTCCAGATGTAACCTGATAGTTATATGTCATGCTGTGATTCTTTCCCCAGTCAAAAATCCTACTGTCAACCTGACTGTTATAAATGGTACAGACTCTAACTTGTGGTTCTACTGGAACCACAGTTGTGATGACAGTCAGATTCGTTACAGAGCTGACTACAAGTGGCAGGTGTGTTGTTCAACTCTGATTAGTATATCATTCATTATCTTGTGTTTTTCTCTTCCATTTAATCAACCTTGAACCTTCAGTAATTTATTATTATTATATATATATAATATATAAATAATGATTCTCCCTAAGTATCTTCTGCTTCTCCTCCAGACCAGTATACTTATAAAGAAAAGTTTCACTATCAACTTGCCATCCAGCCACTACCGTTATGAGCTGCAGGTCAGGAGCAAGGACTATTTTTCCGAAATGTGGAGTGACTGGAGTCAGCCTGTGTTCTGGGGCTCAATGAACAACAGTACAGGTAGAGAGTAATGCTATTGAAGTTATTTATTAAGGTAATACCCAATGATGTTCTTGTTCTTTAACTAATCCATAGTCATCAAGGTAAAATCTGAGGGAAACCAATACAATATAATGTGTTCTATGTTCAGACACAGACGGATGCTGATCAGTTAATGTAGTCCAGCATTTTCAAAGTGTTGCAGCAGTATATTACAGTATATAAAACTACAAATCGTGTATTTTTTCAGATAAGTCAACTTGGTGGTTCTGTGCCGATTGTAGCGTTTTCTATTTTTGGTGTCTTCATTTTAATAGCTTTCATAATCTTGGTGCAGCATGAACGGTTTGTGGGTTCATACAACTCTATACACCCAGCAATTAAATGTGGAGTCAGTGATTGTAAGTTAATAGCATACATGTTTTGTCAAATTCGTCAATTCGGCATATCTGCTCACAGTCTGCTAGATTCTCATTCTGTGTGCATGCTGAAAAGATTGTGTTGTGTGGTGCAAAGTCAGACCACACAACACTATAGCCTTGGCAATGTGTTTCCAGTATGTGGGGCGGAGCTTCTAATGAAGCAGCCTATGGCTGTGAAGGGAGGGGTGTTTTTGTTTTGATTAAGTTCAAATTTCATCAATCTTTCTCAAGAAACCCTGATTACACCTTTAAACCATTAACATGTTGAGCAGAGTAATTGATAATATGATTGTTTACGGCTTGGTCAGTCACAGAGCTTTTCAATAGAGTCAAACACTGCGTAAAAATAATCATCATGCCTATCATTCCTAACCTGGGAAAGAACCTGGATGAAATTCCTGATTGATGGTAATGTAGAGGATAGTTTCAACTATGACTTTTTTACATGAGCGTGGCATTACAGTTGGGCAAAGGAACCCCAAAACATTACATTCGTTTTTTAAATGACTGGCTTCACATCCATGAAGGCCTAAAAGAGGGTTTCACTGCTAACTTCAACGAGTGAGATTGCCCTGTTAGAGAGTACAACTGACTCCCCCAGTCTGATAGTGAGAGCTCTGATAGCTCCGCCAACTAATCCAGTCAGTGGTGGCTCTCACATTAGAATGGTTGTACTTTTAATACAGTAATTTCATACAGTATGCACCATTCATACCTGGTTGGATGAGGCTAGGCATCATAAGATTCTTTTTCACCATGTGTCTAAAAAATAGAGATTAATCTATAACTTTTCATTCATACTGCTAACATACAAACAAGAGAGAACATAACCACAGTGCTGGCTATCCTTTAGTTAAAGTAAGCTACTTACCTTATACGTTGGTGTTAATATGGCTGGTGATTAATATGGATATTAGCTGGTAGAATAAGGATTGAGAGCCTAGAGAGGGCATGTATTAAAATTGTTTATTTCATTCTTTGCAAAAAGATATTGACAACAATGTAGGGCCTATCCTACAATAAATAGCCTAATCTAGGCTGAACCACTAGATTGAAATGTGAAATTTCCCTCAAATGGCCTTTTCCTTATCTGAAGCCTGTAAAATCATTGTTTAAAAACTATATGAAATACTCAGTTAATTTCATTCAGGAACATTGTATTAACATATTTTGTTTAAAATAGCATAATAGGCCTATAGGCTACGTTTTGGTTACGTACTGGTTTGGTTTTCTCGGGGTTTTCTCCAATCCAATCAAGGCTATAGCCTAATTAATCAGACATAGGCCGGCCTACATTTTTCTACATCCAGGTCTCCGTGAATAGTTTATCATGTATCTCAAATTATCAAAAAGGTTGTAAACTTTTAACCTGCAAAGGTTTATTGAAATAATATAACTTGTCCTGTCCAGTGAGCAGCTTCTCGTCCATTAGAGGGAGTGACGAGTGTCCCACACACACACAGTACGGAACTGAGTCAACGCATTTTACAGACAAGGATAAGGGGCAGGGTGGCTGGCCGCTGTAAGAATTGCAGTTGTCAGAGCTACAAGTCGGCTAGTTTTATAGCTGAATTTATCAGCTATCCAAGCAAGTTAATGTTCTCAGATGAGATATAACAATTTTCCGTTTATTTAGCCTGTTTGACGCAATCTTGCCGTTGATTGTCCAAAACGAAAATGTCAGAACCTACGGTGGCCGACACTCGCCGGTTGAATTCTAAGCCCCAGGACCTGACGGATGCTTACGGTCCTCCTAGCAATTTTCTGGAAATTGATGTTTACGATCCACAAACTGTCGGAGTCGGTCGGAACCGTTACACAACTTATGAAGTCCGTATGCGGGTATGTAGTAGTTAATCAATATAACATCCAAAATATTAGCTTCGCTAGCTTGCTAACGTAGCATGCTATTTGAAGTTAACGTGAAGCTGCGACTGTGGCGTCGGACGCCTAGAGGAGGAAACATGACGCGCTAAGAAAAATCGAGACCGAGGATTTCCCGCGGCCTATTGTTTTGTTTTTCATCTCTTTAGCAATGCTAGCATTTTGGAGTTAGTTTATACGCGTACAACTGTTAACAATGTGCGGCGAAAATGCGTGGAGGTATAAAACGTGTACTAAAACATCTGAAAGAATGGATGGCAAGCTCAAATCGTCGAAAAAGTTTGCACTTTAGAAACAATTGTTGCAAAACGCTTTGAAGGAGCTAGGCTGTTATGTCCTCTACTGGCAGGAAATGTAATTACAGACAATAATTAAGAGTTGAAGGCTTCGGTTAGAAAAACAATGCCACGTGACTGTTTTTTGATTAATAGTTATGTTTTTGATTATGTTGATGTACGAAAAAATGTATCTGTAACAAGGTGGTTCTAAGTATGTTCTAGACTTTACCGTGTCTGACTACCGGTACATAACCAGCCATATTAAGCTATGCACCTTTGCAACTTTGCAACTAGGCCTCGCCTAACTATATACATTTAATTTCACTGACACGAACACAAAACACTTTTTTAACTTCCAGTATTATTTAGCATTTAATTTACTGTTCATGTCAATTAAAAAAACATGTTCTGCTACTTTCACCTCCAACAAATTTTTTTTGTATTTTATTTAATTTTTTTTATTATTATTGCCTTACACGTTTCAGACTTATTTGAATGTTCAAATGTGACCACTTTATCCTGTAAATCCAATTACCATATATTTTATGCTTCAAACTTCTCTTGGTAGGATGATTTCTGCTTCTTCCTACGTGTAATGGAATAAATGGCTTGAATAAAACTTATTTGGCTGGATGATAGGGGGCAGCACAGACTCATAGATGTAGACTTTTTAGTAGTTTTCAGCTTGCACTAGTGTCAGCTTTTATCTTACCAGCTGCCAGAGCCTGTTAACTGTTGAAATGTTGGCATGTAGTAGTACCAGTCCTGGGACTCTATAAGCCTAATTATGAAATTGAGGTGTAAAGTAGGGAAGGATGTTGCAGTGATCAGTGTGAGTTAAACATTTATATAATGGCTTCCCATTGTGTAGTTTTAATTGTCATGCTACACCTTTACATAGGCTTGCACACATCCGTGTTTTGAATGGATTGGACGATATGTTGTCTAAATGCATTGCATCAAACAGAATAGGCTATGACTGACAATCATCTCATTGAGTTCTTGAAATGAAATTCAGTCAAACAATATTGGCTAAAATTATTGCTACTTCAGCACCCTGCTATCTAAATATAACTATATCACAATTCCAGTCACATACAACCAATGAGCAACATAGTCTAAAATATAATCTCTAATTGTTGTGGCAAAGCACAACAGAAACAAAATGTCCAGCTCTTCTTTGCATGCCATGACTATTATTTTTGTTCTCAAATGTCAAAGTGTATACTTGCTTAACTAGTTTGGAATGGGTTCCTTCATTAGTTAATCTGTATAAATGCATATGGCCCAAGAGATGACACCACTATACAAACCGAACATCATCTCATATGCATGTTTGGTTAGCTAGCCTAACTACCAAAACATCAATAGTAACTAAGTAAAGTGGTCTAGGTATGTAGATGTATAGATAAATGGATATATAATTTGTTTCAACAAAAGCTCAAAAGTTTAGCTTTGTGTTAATATAGTAGACCCAGTTGTCTTCTATAAACGAATATTCTTTAAGTTAAGTTAACTGGTTCCCTTTCCCTTGTGTAGACAAACCTTCCTATATTCAAGCTGAAGGATTCTTGCGTAAGAAGAAGATACAGTGACTTTGAGTGGCTGAAGAATGAGCTGGAAAGAGACAGTAAGGTAATACATCTCAGTTGGGTAGGTCTTCAATTTGTATGAAGTGATGATTGAGGCTTCAAAGATGCATTTTAATTCCTCAAACTTACTATCCCTTTTTGACATACTGTACAAATTATGTATAAATAAGATGACCCTGTCCCCCCCATGAAAGTATGCTGAGAATATTTGATATTTTGTTTCATTTTCTTACCATCTCCTGTAAAGATAAGTGTTGTCCGTTTATGGTTATCATATTTATAATTGTCCTGATCTTTTACACCCACAGATTGTAGTTCCCCCTTTGCCAGGCAAGGCCTTGAAGAGACAGCTGCCATTTAGAGGAGACGAGGGCATCTTTGAGGAGTCCTTCATTGAGGAGCGGCGAGTGGGACTGGAGCAGTTTATTAACAGGTATAGAAATATCAAGAGCTCGACCGTGGCCTGTTTAGACCTTAACATAATATTTGGATGGGCAACTCCCAGTTATCACTCCAATGTATAGAGTCATCAGCAATGACCACAAGATTGCACAATGTGCACATTGACTGACATTCTGGGACTTATTTATATAGCCCTTAATCACATTGCCGTCTCAAAGGGCTTTACAGCTTACATTTCACAGGGAAACAAATGACTCCCCTTTAACCTGCTCCTCCTGCTGTGTTCTAGAATTGCAGGACACCCTTTGGCCCAGAATGAGCGCTGTCTTCACATGTTTCTGCAGGAGGAAGGTATCGACCGCAACTACGTTCCTGGAAAAGTACGGCACTAGGGTTACTGAGGGATATTATGGGTTGGGGGGGGGGGGGGGGGGGTAATTACCCTGATCTTTCACTTGTGAGCTTTTAGTCTACATTTCTTTCCTTTTTCTTTGTATTTTCTTTCTATATTATTTTATTGTAAAGCCATATTTACTTTCTTAGACTTAAAGCACCTTCTTCCACTACTCTTCTCATCCCCTGTTCTTCCTTTCACATGTTTTAGCAGGATATTCCTTAATTACATTCAGAATTACATTCAGTAATTACATTCAGAAAGAAAATTCATTATGTTTTATTGAGTGTTGTATATCCATGATGACTGTAACATAATGTGAATAAAGTAGAATAATGTCTAAGAGTGTTAATACTAATTGTACTATAGAGATGCATGCACACATGAGTGTCTTACCTTGTTTATTCTCTTCTTTTTTTTAGGTATGAATGAAGTAAGTTTGCTTTATTATTGACATCCTTTTTCTAATAGCTTTGTGGGCATCAGTTAATTGCATGGGCACTTTAAAGGAAATGGTTCACAGAGTACATCTGTATAGCTTTACTTTCAATTGATCTAGAAAAATTTAGAGACATGGCTGCAACCCATAATTATAGTAAAAAGTATTTGAGAAATTTGATGGTTGACTGTACCATAATCAGGTCAGATTATTTTTGAGTGAGCACCTCCTGCAAAACAAACAATTTTTTTTCTTTCAGAGAAAATATTTTGTGTTATGACTCACCTTAGCAGAAATGTGGCTTGCAGATATTTCTCTTTACATTCCTATAAGACCTGTTGACGGGCAAATGAAGCTACTGTGTATAGCCTTGTAAACCATTATTTAATAGGGAATATTTATATCTCTGGCAAAAGCTTTTTGTACGTATGTGTGCGAACTAGACTTTCACCTTGAAACCTACTAATCATTGGCTGCATGGCAAGCTTGCATGCTTTGTAATGTCATTCTCTTATAAAAATCAATTTTATTATACATGCTTCTGATCTTCATCTGTCCAGTTAAATCAATTTCCTTCAATTTACATTGTAATAACGTATCTTCTTTTTAGTGATTTATACAACTTTTTTAAGCACTTGACATTTTAAAAATTCATAATTTTAAATATTCATAATTATTTAATTAACTAAAAATGTTTTTAATCTTGATTGGGTTCCATTGTACCTCCAAGCACATTTATTACGGATCTACAAAAGTTTTCCTGGTCATGTGTTTACATGTGATTCCTTGGTCAAATATACCTTTCATTGCTCTGAGACTTTCACTGGTGCCATATTCGTGAATTGAGATGCAAGGGATTGAATACTTTCATCAATGTTAGCATGCGGATATAATCATGAGGACGCTGTAGTGACTGTTTAACAAAATACCAATAACCTTTTAAAAATTAAACAAATCTGCATCTTTTAAGCACAGCACATCACATCTCGTATGCAAACTATAGTGTACATCTGCTTGAAAAGTTATATTTATAATATAATTCCTTTCATTATTATAGATCACCTATCGTAGGTTTGTGTATATTATATTTCTGTTCTGTCATGAAAACAAGGTTCTATACTATGCTTTTACCTTGTAATCAGTTCATTTCAATACAAAGAAATATTTTTAATATTTGGCATTTAAATAGTTAGTGTCCTTATTTACATAGGATATAAAGTGAATCTTGTTAGGGCAATCTTTACGCTGAAGACTATCTGTACCTATAGGCCTAGCATGTAGAGCCAGTGATCTGCTCAATATATGCACCTTTATCATTTAGAAAATGAGCCTGTATTGTGTAGCATCTTTTATCCGCACAAAGTTAAGGGTATGGAACATGTTAAAAATCAAACTAAACACTCCAACTGCATGTTTTCATCTTTAATTTTCAAGTAATATATGTTATACTTGGCTAAAGCCAATATGCTGTTGAAATCAAATGTATTAGTATTGTATTTATGTGGACGTGTTTTAGGAGTATTTAAGTGTCTCATGTTTCCTGTCTTTTCTGCTTTCTTTCTCTCCCTGGTTGGAAAGAGCTTACGGACTGCTGGAGCTGTCCTATGTACATTTATTTCTACATCATGTCATGTTGAAGCTGGTGAGGTTGTCAGAATTGATAAGCATCAGTGATAAAATAACTTGTATTTCTCTTGGTCAGAACCAAATATGAGATCAAATGTATAAAGTGTATGGTATATATTTAGTTAATCATTCCAAATACACAACTTGCATTTATTAATTAAAAAATAGAATGTGCTTCATGGGCTTGTTTTGGATATTTTATTCAGTCAAAATGTTCAATTCCTGCTTTCAAGGGTTTTATTTTGCACTATAGAACTTTGACAATACTTTTCCAAAGTTAAGCAACATGTAGCATTGTATAAAAAGAAAATATTCCATTTGTCTAAACATTTATTTTCACACCACAAAAGTTAAACTCACTGTTACGGCTTTCTCTTGCTCATAAATTCTAACTTTTTATTTACCCCTACTGTTCTATGATCAGTGATGGCAAATGTGCCATGGGTATGTTAAGTCAGGTATATATCCACATCTGAGCACTGTGACCAGAGGTTCATTTTGAACAATATGCCATTGCATAAAATTACACTTTATTAAAATATTGCTTCTTTTTTTTATTTTTGTCAATATTATTGTGACCCTATCAATGCATATGACAATTTCACTATGGATTTAAGAGGAATGTGTTTCTATCCACCAATAATAAAACTTCCCTGCTGCCTGCTGTAGCATTTTGAATGGTCCCTTCTTTATAGTCAAGCATGGATGGCCAGCTACGAGTATAGTCGGGGTGGCTAAGTGTGATCACATCGAGAGTCAAACACTTTTTGGCAGTGGTAGAGCTAGATGAAACATTAGAAACCGTAACCAGAAAATTATTGGTTACAAGCCTCTCCCATAGTTAAAAAAAATAACCAGAGGTCTATGGCCAGTAGGATGGTTACTACAAACATTCCCAATGGAGCATGTGCAAACCCTATTCACGAAGTGAATATTCGGTCTGTTCATACCAGGCTAGTCTGACCTTGACCTAAATGTCTTTAAAATTTTGTACTTGTCCCATATTATAATAACAGACTGGACATGCTAGGCCATCAAGGGGAGAGATTAGGTTCTGTTTTGGTAGTGGGTCCAACATTGGAGCCCAGTGTTTAACCATGGCATATGTTGTATTTGGAGAGACATTAATTTGGCTTAGCTTGATAAAGTGGAAGTAAATTGAAAGAGCAACCCAAAGCAGTGTTGCTGGACAGACAAAAATGTGTTAAGAGTCACCATTACAAAACAGATTGAGCAAAAACAGTAAATACAATAAAAAGGAAAGTCAATCTTGGAATGTTTTTGGTCAAGTCAGGCAATATCTGTGAATTTAAGCACTTGAGGAAGGTTACTTCCCCTAACAAGACACATAAGAGGACATAATAGAGTAGAGCATGTCTGCATTTTTGACCTCAGCAGGGATAATAATAGTACATAAAAAAAGTTGATCTACAGGAGAATTTGAAAGCAATACCGAATGCCTTACTGCATTATTTTTTGTAGCGTTTTCCTTTATATAATTTTTTTTATTTATACCTTTAATTTGATGGAGAAAAGGCACAAATTGATGCTTGATTTTATTTGAATGATCAAGCATCGGTATGAGTGAATATTGATTGGCCCCCAAATTAAATTCTGCTTAAGGCTTGGGCCGACTCTGAGCTGACTATACCTTTAACATTGCCAATCAGAACTCTGCTACCCAAATCTTCACAAACACAAGGTCAACAGCTCACATCACACCACTCTGGATTCAACTTAATCGATATCCTGTACATTATCGTATTAACTTTAAAGACTCTCCTCCTCCACACAAGGCCCTCCACAACCTGGCTCTCTCCTACTTCTCTGACCTTCTCCTGGCATATACTTAATCCCTCTCTCCTCATTACATTACACCTCTCTAACATGGGGGCTGGGGCCTTCAGCTGCTCTGCCCCCAGACTATGGAACATCCTTTCGCTGCACACGACATGCTGCTAGTCACCTCATGTTCTAGTCTTCATATAACCCATGTTTTCAGTTGCCTGTGACATTTAACCTATATCCCCTGCTCTCCCCAACCCACCAAGATTGCAATTGCTTTGACATTTTTTACTTTGTAATTATTTCCATCATATACAGTATTTCCTAAAATGTATACATGTCTTGTTTTACATTACATGTTGTTAAATTTGCATATTAAGAATGAAAGATGTCCTTGAGTGTATCGAGTCATCCTCCAAAATAAAATGTATTCGGTTTCATTCTTCCGATGGTGGGCCTACTGTGCATGTGGCGTTAGCACTCAATTTCAAGATGGTGTGCTCCTTGGTTTTCAACTTCAAGCAAGAACAAATTATTCAAATGCAGTGTTTTTTCATTTGTACTACGCATGAATCAGTTTATTAAAAAAACAAAACAAAAAACACTCAAAATACAGCTCATATTTACAGAAAACCTTGAAACAAAAGTGGGAAATTGACAGTCAGTGTTAACTTCACAAAATATACTGTAGCATATAGACTGTTTACACATATACCTCTGTAGTACTCTTATGCCACTAAGTCCAAGCCTTTAGATTTAAGAAAAAACTATTTAAAATAAAATGTCCATGTATAGTATAGTAACAAAGTCTCCGTTTTCAGATGACACTTGACATAAAACATTTGTATAATTTACATTTTTATACAAACTGGTTATGGACAAATACTGTACACTATACAGTACAAGCACTGTAAACGTAACAATTACAGTGAGCTACTGACAAGTTATTTAAAAGTAAAACTACATTTTAGGTCATTCTTGTTAAGAAACAGATGTTAATCAATTTACAAAATAAAACTGGGGAACAAGTCTTGCTTAAAAACGGTAAATGTTAAAACATTAACTAATATCTATTAAGAATTGATATGAAAAAGCAACACAACTATCCAAAACAGCAAAAGAAATATTGAGTTCTAAAAGTTTATAAAGCATGAGCACACACTTTCACAGAAAACAGAGTTAACAAAGTCACATGCATGTAAAAAAAAAAGGGTTTTATATGATTTACTTAAAATGTGTCAGCCTCCCATCAAATATGTTCAAAGATTTGAAAGCTGCCTAATACACTATGAATACTGTTTGTTCTAACATCTCTGGTGAGCTAAATAGGTTACTTCACGCAAATGTCAAAAGCACAGCTAAAATCTTGCATAAATGCATATTTTTTTGTGCTTTAACAAAAACAAATTTCC
>JAODTR010078997.1:0-14956 GCA_025399935.1 Amblyopsis rosae | reverse complement strand
AGACAACACAGCTCTCAGGATCATAGGGACACACAAACCTCTCCACCACGATAAGGTGATGGTTCCCGGAGAGGAGTATGACCATATCGTTCTGTGGATATGACAACGGTGAGAAAACGGCGTAGTGTGCATAGCGGCTGTGTCCTTTAAGCTGCAAACAATATCAACTATTTGGAGGAGACAGATATTTGCACATAGATTGCACCTCACCACATTCTTCGAGAACTCCAATTGTTATTTGTTGTTGTGTTATTAGGTCTATCGATTGTTTTTCCTATCTGTGTCCGATCGATACAGGTTTAATTTCAGTGTTATTTATGCCTTGGTGGGCCTCCTTGGTCCGATGGTGAGTGAGGTGATGGTGTGGGCAGTGGTCTACAAGCCCACACATCAAGTAATACAGCATGTGTATTGCCACCAAGGCATATGCTCCAACGCTTGCTGTCGCCCTCACTCTAGGTCTGATGATGATGGAGGACCATTTCTAATCAAATCATTTTCAAATGTGTAGCATCACATTTAAAAATGTTTCCCCATAAATAAATCGTGTTTTATGTTGTGTCTTTTTTGTGTTTGTATTTAGACCAGTGATTTTGACAAGTTGAACTGTTGCACAGGTCTAACTGAAGTAGACAATTGATTAATACAAAAAATAAAACGACTAAGACTTTATTGCTGAATCCACTTTTCAGTTATTTCCCAGTAACACATTTTACAGATGAGTAGCCTATTTTTGTATTTTCTACAGACAATAATTATATTCACACCACCAGATGGCAATGGCAGCCAATGTTTATATGCTCTGTTACATGCCTTCCTTATTGATCACTGATTAGCATCAACATAAGCACAAAAGTGCAAAACGAGTGTTCACGGAAGTTAAGTAGATATATCCTGCCAGCCCAGTACCATTTTCCTTCCTCTAGTTTAACTTGCTTCCATTCTTGACTGTCGTGCCACAAAGGAGGAGCATGTGGGTTACTTATTATGTATGCAGAAATGATGAAAAATGCATTGATTATTGCAGTTATACACTTACGTGTAACATGGGCTCACTAGTCGTTTTCAAATTATGATCTTGTGCAACTAGCATAATATAACATAATAATCAAAGTGCGACATAAAAAATTGTCAAATTGTATTGTATGTGAATTTACTCGAATAGTAATGTCAAAGTAATTGATGCCAGAGTAAGTGAACTATTTTCGTCAAAATTGTGACAAAAGTATATTTTATTTTTGAGTTCTCATTTTGACGAAATGTATAGCATATTTGCTGATATTTTGACATATTATAGGTTATAATATATAATAAAGTATAAGTAGGCCTATAGCCTTAACATATATTTAAACTCATGAGGTTTTTTATTATTATGTAGACTGACATTGACATTGACTGACATTGACTTACATAATTAGTGTTCCACATACTATAAATAATATAATAATAAACATGCCTATGGTCAATTGTATTTAGTATCATCCTTGTCAGTGTCAGTGTGTGTAAACAATAGGCCTCATCAGCGTGACATGGATCTAATTCTGAATATAATGAAATTCAATGCTGGGGAAATGTGATTAACCCTATAACAGAAAAATTGTAGGCTAGTTCCTATACTAATGATTAATTTTTAATCATACTGGCACCAACCAGTGAGTAGGTGTGTGTTGATCGCATTCGCTCTCTAAAGAACAGATTTGCTGTTATTTTCAGCAGAATATTGCTTGTGTCCTAGGCAACTACTTGGGGTATAGAATATAATAATAAACCAAACAAGTTAAATCATTTTTCTATCATCTTCAAGTGATTATCTAAACATACAATTCACCATTGTATATAAATAAAGACCAATAATAAGTAGCATTTATTTTGACACAAGATCCACAGCTGATGTATAATAAAAAACAATCACACATGTAGAAAACCAAAAACAATGCTAAAAATTAATGAAGACCCTACAACTAAGCATTTTTAAAAAGCAACCAAATCATCAAAATGTGTGAGCCATTGGCATCAGAAATGCACAATACACAAGATACAAAATAAACTATTTGGATTTTCTTTATGACAATCTTAAAGGCTAAGATATTTATAGTGAAAAGTATCATTGTGTTAACAAATATCTACTACAACTTTGGCCTGATTATAAGCTTCATTGATTAAACACCATAATGACATAATTGACAGTAGCTCTCTCACTCATGCATACTACACAGAAAGGAGTTGCAATTATAATTGTACCGCAGAATACCTTCAAAGAACACAGATTTTTCAATAATATTCATTTGAACTACTCCACTTACAATCACGTACTGTATAACTAGATATTGATTTCTTTAAACAGAAAGTGTGAGAATCAAAAGTAATCTTTTCCAGGGAGAACAGTCTTGATAAGGATTTTTGAAATTTGACATTGACCATCTTAGGCCCTCTTTACTCACAGCGTCTACTAATTTCTTGGCATTACAAAATAAAGTTAGTACAAATATATAGCAAATATCTGGATTAAGAGAAGTAAACAGTCATTTGTAGTCATAACTCGAGGTAACAGTCTTACATTGCCCTTGGCCTGTCAATTGTAATGAAAGGGGAGAGTGGGCATACAGTTAACACACTACCAGCAGGTAAATATAGGACAAAGTAAATGTCCTATGCACTTAACTGATTAGGCCCTCTACATTCAAACCAGAGTTGGGCTATATCCAGATATTCTGAGTTTGCACCAAAACAACCTAAAATGCATCTAGACTGCTATGTCAAGGGCCTCAGCCCAGCACAGGTTATGGATCAATATCGAGGTAAATGTAATTTCCTTTTAACCATGTTGACTAGATTAGAGAAAACGTGTACTATTCTATTGCTGAATACTATTTTTGCAAGCCTCACGTTTACTGAATATATTTTATAAAGAGACTATTTAGCACTGCTTGAAAATGTTTCCGCATTTGGTATACAACTATACACATCTGACAGAAAACACACACTTACAGTAGCAGCAAAAATGGCTGGCTAAAAGAAAATATATTTTAATCTAGGCACAATTTACTGCAAGAGACAATGTATTTAAGACAAGTAGTGGACATGGGTCTATTAGATTTCCAAAACGTATTGTGTAGCCAATGGTGTTTTCTGCTGATATATTATGAGAAACTGTTAATTTTTCCACAGGCCTATTCTAATTTTACTGATACAGAATACAGTATAAGATTCATAACCAAATTGAAGCACACATTGTAGTTTTGAAAAAAAGCGCCAGAATGCTGAACTGATGCAACTGAATAATTGGGTCCATTTGGGAATTAGGCAAATAGCCAATAACTATGAAAGCTTTCACAGAGCAAAGAAAGCAGACAAATCCCCATAGCAACGGTTGCTATCAAGAAAACAGCACTAAATATACATTTGTCTTAAAATAACTACAAGTTATAAAGCAACACAAATAAAGTATGATATACAATTTTGTCTCTCTAGGTCCTGGTCCTATGTGAGGAGAAGGGTTGCACCATTAGATAAATAAAAGTGAATGGAATTGGTATTCTATTCATAGACCATATGTGATGACAAAAATACGATATGATGGCATGCTAGACTGAATGTTTAGACATTATGCCTCTGTTCGCACATCATTTAACATGTAATACTGTATTGTAATGAGACATGAGAAGTGAACACATGTTCAGCCACAATACAAATCATATGTTAATGTTGTAAAACATTGTCATAGCTCTAATCTTAGTTTGACTTTAAAATGCGTGTATATTTTTTTTTTATCGGAGACGTAATAATGTGATATTGACTATGAAACATTATGCCATTTTCTGTAACATCTGACGATGTGAGCTGCCTTTTTTCTAGAAGATGTTTCCATGAAGCATCGTGCCTCGCAAGGTCTATGAAAAGCTTGTTTTAAATGCATAACCACTACATTCAGTATCAGCGATAAGGATAAGGCTTCCTATTCCCGCCTCATTCCAATTCAACAGTCATAAGAGAATCAGCCCACATGGCATGATGATGACAAACTATATTGGTTCAGAAAGATACTTTAAATACAAAGTCAATAATAATATAACATTTTTGTATCACAGTTTCAAACAATGACGGATAAAACATACAATTTGTATCAGTTTGCATTTGCTGTATGCAGCAAATGAGTTACAGCAGACACACAAAAAAAACTGCCTTTCAATTAGTCACAATTTTGTCTAATTGATTCTATTATTGCCTCAGAAACCATAGAAAAGGGAAGTTAAAGCAATATTACAAAAATTACAACTCATGTTATTCATGTAATCTTCAACACTAGTAATATTCAAGACGTTAGTACATTTAAGATTTAAAAAAAGCTTAAATGGAGAGGACTAATAGGACGCTCAATTTGTGTACTTATTTGGCTGAGTATTAACAGTCAAGTGAGCAGTAACAATGGATCATAAAACAGTCAATTATTCATTATTGATATCAGGCCTTATCTTAGAAGATGCATGCTTCATAGAGTTTCATGGACAGTGATTAATCTGTCTGGAATAAGACATACACCATATACATACACTGTATATTCCAGTTATGTGCCTTATTTTTGTAGCAATTGAAATGAATGTTGCATGGCTTCGGAAATGTAACATTACCTCTTAAGCAAATATACTTGTTGTGGTTACATAAGACCGGGAGGCGACATTGACCTATCGGCCCAATCACAAATGACATCCAACATCAAGGAGCTACTGATATAAAACGCAACTCCTCCGAGACACAGAAGGGAGAAACAGTGTAGTCGAGAGAGGAACTGGGCAGACGGTGAGCCACATGCTGCTGTAGCCCTCAGCAGGCTTCTGGTGGCATCGTCATCTTCGCCATCGTCATCGTCATCCCGCCTCCTCTCCGGGAGCGGGAAAATGACATAACGCAACAGTTAGCACGTCGGCGGCGTCAACGCCTCAGCTGAGGTTATCCTGCCGTTATCATCTGTCGGTCAACCGACTCAGGGGTTCTCCACGACGACGACGACGACGACGACCTCTGTTGTCTTGGAGGAGGCGCAGTCCACCGGGAGTGGCGTCCGGGCGGAGCAGTCGGCGCTATCGTGGAGCACCGGCTCGCCCTCACCCTCGCTGCTCCCCCTTTCCGGCTCGCCCTCCTCCCTCCTGACGCGGCAGCGGCACACCTCGATGCCCGAGTCGCCCGTCAGCCGACGGTGGCGGAAATGATCTTCCTCCTCGTCCTCCTCATCCTCCTCATCCTGCTCCTCCTCCTCCTCTTTCCGCCTCCTCTCAGCGCCGGGGCCGCGCCGCTGGAAGAAGTCCACGTTGGAGGAGGGAAAGAGTGCATGCTTCGAGGGCGGTGGCCTCCCGGTCTCCTCCCTCCGGACAGCCGTGACGCCCAGGGGGCCCGGGCGCAGGAGAGCACGGAGGGCGTGCGGCGGGCCAGGGGGTGAGAGGAGAAGGGGAGAGAGCGAGAGGCGCGGCGTAGGGCGAGGCGGATCGAGTGGTGGGAAGGGAGGGGGAAGGCCTTCTCCGCCCCTGCGGGAAGAGCGCCCCCGCCTGGGGATAATGTCCGGGGCAGCGGGGGCGGGCGGGATCAGGTCGGGCGGGGGAGCGCGCAGAGGGCCCGGGAAGAAGACTTCGCTCGGGGTGGAGACGCGGCTGCTGTCGTACGTCTCGTCCGTCACCTGCATGGAGAAGGAGGCGCTGGAGGGGGATGTGAGGGAGCAGGACTCGCAGGAGCAGCTGGTGTAGTTGTCGGAGCTCTGGGAGGAGGTCAGGCGGCTGGGGCCCAGGTAGGGGGGGCAGGGGTAGGAGGAACCGGGGCCGCCAATGGCACCTCCTCGGAGGGCAAAGACGGAGCTGTACGGCGGGGGAGGGGTGGTGGGCTGTGCCGCCACCTCCTCATAGGACGGGAGCTTGAAGGGGGCCAGGGAACCTATTGATTGACACACACATTATCCAATCACATTGTAGAGGACCTCACTGAGGCCATACGTGCTGTAGTGAAGCTGCATGCAGACTGTCTCAGCTACAACAATGCTGTCACACAATAGCACATGAGCAGACACTACATTTGGATAGATATACAGTAAATGGCAAAATAACATTGCAAATACAGTGTAACACATTCCATCAGTTTACTAAACAGGCAGTTTATGAAGATATTAATTTACTAGCTAGCACTTTTGGCGTATCTGCTATTTTAATTACATGAAACTACATTGCTTTGAGCACCTGCCTCCATCCACACATCCACAATCAACCAACAATCAAGCGCTTCGGTACAAATAATAATAAACTTGTGTTTATCTCATTATGATAACGTTTGCTTCTATTAAACCGTATTTGACCCAGGTATTATTATTATAAGAGAGTGTAACATACTGAGGTCCAGTGTTGAGGGAGGATAGTTGCAGGCCCCATTGTATGCAATCAGATTGATCTCTCTCTGTCTCTGCTGTTGCTGGGTCCGTAGTTTGGCCCGGCGGTGGCGGTAGGCACAGAAACAGCTGAAGAGGATCAGAACCGTCCACAACAGCCAGAACCCTGCTGGGAACAGAACTGTCAACCCCTAGCTCCAGGGGAAAGGGTTAACAAGGAGATGTGATTCCAAGACGGCATTACTTTTCTGAACTAGCCCTGTATATTGGTGAACAGTGGCACACTGAATTCAGATTATAGCTCATTTCAAGCTCTGACCACTTGTTGAACAAAGTCTAAATTAAACCCAGAGCATCACTCATAATGTAATCTGATACGGTTAAATAAACACAGGAAGGGAATCCCGTACACTGACTTACACCAAAGTTCATAATAGTAGGTACAGCAGCCAGTCTCTCCACAGCAGTGCCCTGAATCACACAGGTAGCCTGGGTAGTTGTTGACTCCAGGGCAGTACTGTGGACTGACCACAGGCTGACTGCCAGAATCCCCTTGATAGTTCACCACCTAGTGGACAAAATGCCACATCACAATCAGTGTCAAATGAATACGAAGAACAAGTGTTCATCCAATTTCCCTTTTCGTAACGCTCCTGAAACTGTAGCTTCTGCTACAGTAGTTTTAGTGATATTTTTTCAACACCCTATCTTCCCTTTCATTGGTTTATTTCATAATTGTTTTACTTAGTATGCATTTTGTTTTGAGGTATTTCAAACTTGTAGTATTCTCATAACAAAGAAAACATCAGCATGCCACCATGTGATTGGTGAACTTATCAATAATCACGTTTAAAGGCACAAGAAGCCCTGCTCCTCTCCACACTTATTGTGCATCACCTCCTACTGAGAAACAGTTATGGGACACGGCAAAATTCACATAAAAAATGTGATTACAACCAAGCAAAAAAAAATAGAAAATATTATATGCTACCGTATTAACTGTCCCCATGCCGGTGTCCTTCTGAGAAACTGACACCTAAAGAAAACCCAAATGAAGAGTTTTAAGAATGTATTTGTCAATACTTTTATAGTTTATATTTCTTGTCATTAGTTGTTAGAAGTCATTAAACAAGGGAAGTGTGTGACAATCTTCGTCAAATACTGGTTTACTGTTTTAATACCAAAACATCTCAAGCTGGGCCAAACAGATTGTGGATTTTGGTTGTATTATAAAGTAATTTGGAACTTTTTTTAAACCTTATATATCTCAATCTGCAGTGATTATTTGGCATAAATAAAATAAAAAATTCTGTAATGAACCCAAAAAAGTTTTCATTGTTTTGTAAAGAATGAAAAAAAAAAATACATATACATATATATATATATATATAATGGAAGAAAAAAAGCTTGGTAATTTATTTTGAGGTAAGCTATTAGTAGATGGTTTAATATAAGTTGAATACAGCATTTCTTTATGAATGCGCTTCTTACTGTCGCAGCTTCTGTGCTATCCAATCCTTGCAGTGACATGGTCATCTGGTGAACAGGGCAAATGACAGTTAATGCTGACATTTTAACAACAAAATAAATGACAATGAAATACAAGCAAATATATCAAAGAATTACATTACATTTACGTTTACATGTTACAGTAACAAACTAATTATTAGTCAGTTATATACCAGAAACGATCTAGAAATGTCAATTTTTGCCAAACACAAATAAGGCCGTCCCTGCCTTGAAACCTCATTCTGGCTACCCCCCTACACTGCTCAAATCCATCTTTGTCACTGTGCCATGGCATGCTGTAGATCTCTCCTAGTTAGAGTGTACTCACACAGTAAATATCACATCATCCAACCATAGTTCTATGCATAAAACCCACCTACTGCTAGTATACGTAATAATTACATATTTCACCCTTTATATTATTCAGTAACAGTAACATTTCAATCACAGCTTAATTTTTCTTATTATGACATTTCCTCTATTACTTTAATATTATACAGTACGTATGCTAATTAATTATGGCTTAAAAATGCTACAGCAACACATACCACACACACATCAAGCCAATAAAGCCTGCTGAGTTGAGAAAAGCATTAAAACTTTAACCAAAATGAATGAATCTGGTCTCATTTTCAAGGATGTTTACTGCCTGGATTTACTGTTTTCAAAAAATAGTTTTTGTGTTCACCTGCATGCTGTGTCATACTCCATGTAGACTCACTGCATTAGAAAGTACTCTGCCCTATCCCTGACCTTTCAAGTATACTAAGGGACAATAACATTTTAATGAGTTTTCTCTGCTACAGATCTTAGAGAGAGCAAACTGAAAATCACTGCACCAATACAGAAATACCCACGTAGCATTTCCTCCTCTCACACAAACACTTATACATGTTCAAAGTTACACAGTCAGTCACACATATATCATGCAACAAGTCAGTTTGAAAGTATTGTTTATTTTGCAAAGCATCTAGTCTGAATTTAAAACTTCCCCACAGTTTTACCTACAGAAAAATGAGGCTGAGCCTTGTTCACACATCACACACATCAATGAAGGGCATATAACACCTGACAAGTTTAAATGACTGTAATATTTGCATGATTATCTCCAAATACCCTCCAACTATTTCACCTCATGCTTCATTGTGTGTCAATCACACCACTGTACTAGTCACCTGTTTCATTTAGGTAAAGGGAAAATGCAGCTGTATCTTCTCTGTAGCTATACTGAGGCCATTGTCACATACAATACAAGCATGGAGTCCCCTGGGGTTACCAAAGTGATTGTTTATACACTGGGCCTGTAGGGATGATAACTCTTTGTCTGCTTGTTGGCAGTTGCTAGCTTCTGGCTCTATAGTCCATGTATCACACCCACCAATGCAACACATGCAAACATCACAAGATAAGCATTGTGTAGGACTGTAGATTGTAGAGCAGTGAAATATTGTCTTGCATTATCAGAAGATTATAGGCCATTACTTTTTTTCTCCAAATTCTCCTCTTACATTGAACAGCACTCTCCCCCCTACTTAACCATACTTTGGCAAACATTGCCAGTACTAACAGCTTGAATAATATAAATTATTTATTATATGAAATAAGCCCTTCCAATATTCAGCACATACATTTATTACTTTATTACACTATGCTACAATACAATGTTGATGTAAACAAATTATAAATATATATAAATATATCAATACAAAGAACTTTAATTTCTTGAGGAATCAAACTGACAACTGATTGTCAAGTGATTGAATTGACCTTTAACCTGAATACTAGCGATTATTGATACATAAAGATATTTTTTTTACTTGTTTAGCTGTTTTTTAACGTACTGTCCTGTCATTCTGTAGTATGCACTGCAACAAATGCAGCAACCATCAGATTTAGCCCTTACACCAAATGTGATCAAATACAAACTAACCTGGCCACTCCCATTCACAATGTAAAATGATAAGAAATTATTGCTTGTGTTTCAATCACACACTCTCAGATTCTCAGACAACATATGTGTGGTTGAGGCATTGTGGTATGGCCCCACCACACAACACCCTTACATGTCCCCTGAAACCACTGAAAAACCACAAGTGGTTTTTAGCCGATATACAGTTAACTCCACCAGCCTATCCTCACAAACACCAACTTCTTCACTTTTCAGCATGTGCCATTTTCTGTGTGTGTGTGTGTGTGTGTATGTGTGTGTGTGCACACGCATGCGCATATGTGTTTTTAGTGTGTTAGCAGTGCATGCATTGAATGTCACTGGAGAAAAAGTGAGAGTATGATGTCTTTTCACATTGTGTGTTACCCGGGACTGCAGCCAATATGGCAGTGAAGCATGTTGGAGCAAATAGAGAACGCTAAAGCCTGTAAATATTCATGTTAGTGGAGTCACTTCCACTGTCAGCTTCTCTCCAGCCACTGTATGCAGAAAGGTATGGTTGAAAATCACAACAAATAACATTTTCTGTTGTACTACAATCTTATCCAGTGTTTGTCAGAAGTTAAAATCTACAGGCATGGTGCAATACTGTAGCAACACAAAGCAACTGTAAATTGGTTTTATTACCAGTGTCTAGTAATAAAAACGATTTTAATTATGGCAGGCATATAATTAAATTAGTTATTTGGTGCATTACAGCAATTTCTCCACAAGGAGCAAATGAATGAGGAAATCAACTTTTCATGGAAGAGCAGTTTGCACAATACATCGTCAACAAGTAACTCAGCCTCAAGCCCGGAAAAACATTATAGGCTCTATCACGTTTGTTGACCATTGACAATTAAGATGAAAACCGAGTAATTTTAAGCTAATATTAAAAACAAATGAAATGCCTTTTAAAGGATGCAGACAAACATGACAAACGTTACAAAATGACCATCGAAATTCAGACTTAAAAACACCATACCCATTAATAACTTGTTTTCAAACACCATTGGTGCTTGTCAACTATACACAGGCCAATAAAAGCATGTTCCCTGGAGATAATTGTAGCCCAGCTGTTGACATCATGCATTATTAGATATGCTACATCGTATGTATTAATATTGTCGTACCTCCTCAGCCTTTAAACCAAGGCAGAATGTCAACGTTTTCTCTGGATCCATGACGGGAGACGAACACGGAAACACAATGCAAAACAAAAGCAGGGGACAGAGATGTTAATCAGTTATGCCCCCATCTTTCTGCCGCTCCGCAGATACGGCCTCCCCCACCGCCATTCCCCGTGCGTAAAAAACGCCCCTCCCAGAGTCCGTAACACACCGGACAGACCAGGATACTATGGCCACTCCAAATGTGGCAGAGGTTCTAGGCATAAATAACGGCAGGGAAAGCATTCCAATGCAAACGATTCAAGGGTCGACCTGCTGTTTGCTGTAGCAGTGAGATATGTTTGTTTCACTCTCTTCTAGATAGGGTCGGAGCTGTACATGATGTCATGTATTTCCTGCCCACAAACTACTTGGAAAGCTTAGCAGCTCATATGATTGGCCGGGCCTCTTAGCAACAGCCGCAGAGGCTGAGGAGCACCTCTCATTAGACTTGTTAAATGCCTGATTATTGCAAACCTGTCCTGGTTATATACTTCGATATCCTTCACTGTTATTATTAGGTGAAAATTTAGTGGTCCTGATGCATGTTTAGAAAAGAAAATCACTCATATGATTGTGATTGTGTGTTTCTTTTGATCATGATGCAATTGTTTGAATTTACATTTTCTACAGGACTAATATATCCTAATAATGCATAATGAGATATAAGAGCAGGGTTCTTATATTATAAATATGCGATCTTTTTTTTGTTGTTGTTGCATATCCTTAGTAATATATTATATACCTATCTAGTAAAGAGCTACTTTGCATCAAACATTGTAGTGGTAAAAATGTTTTATAAACCAAGGCCAGCGCCAACTTCTTCATCGGTGGACTAGAGTCTAGGTCCTAGACGGGATAATAAACAAAACCTCTTCTTACACATTATCTCCACAAGAGGGCAATAGACTACACGATATTAATTCTTAGCATATACCTTTTTGCTTTCATAAGCAATCAAGCCAGGGTACAGTAGTTACACGTGAGAAACTTGTGGAACTGTCACGTGGACGGATTCGCCATAAACAATAAGCAGGGTTGGGACGGGATATATATATAGACTATTAAATGTCTATAAAGGCTGTACCGTCCCACCCTAGTCACACAGCAGGCAGCTATTTGAATTGAAATATTTGTTAATTGTTTTTTGTTTAGGAGGAATGGAATGTCGTCAGATTAAAGTTGATGCACACAAGCACAGTCCTCCCAATACGACTACTCACATTTACTGTAAACTGTTGAATGTTCAATATGAAGTGAAACAGAAACCATAAGTGGTATTTGGACTAATTGAAAATGAAATGATATATTCCTATCGGCTACATTAACATGTAGGCTACATCGTGTAACAGGCGTTTTTACCCTAAGATATGTTTGGAAATATTTGCGGGCTATTTATTGTCAACTGCTGTAAGAAATTGTAATGCCTAATAGGCCAGAGGTCTTCAACTAGGGGGTTTTCAAAGGTACTGAAGGGGCCCTCAAAATTATTTGATCCCAAAAAAAATTTCTTCCAAAAATTTAAATGTCAGAAAATATATATTAACCTACATTGCGCAAATACAACCTCTGCTATAAATATATGAATCTGTCAATTATTTTAATGGCTTAGTTAGTGGCCGACTTTTATACATAGCACTATAGGCCGCCCTACACATTGTTGGCCCGGCAACTAAATATTTTATACCATATGTGATAGGGGGTCACTGTGCTGTGTTTCTCAGTTTGACTAGCCTCCATTATGATTATTACACACTGAAGGCCTGTGTGTTTGTTCTGGCAGATTGAACGTGGGACACCTCTTGTCTTTTTAAGCTGTCAGGTAATACGACTGCATACCCATGTGAGGTTTGACAAGCAATCCAACTAGACATTAGTCACTACTACACCAGATCACTTATCACACCAGAGAAAGACAAACCACAGGTTGCCTTAGGAACATACACAGCGAAACAAGTCTCAGTAATAATAAGTATAATATGAGCTTTGCTAATTGTGTGTAAGTATGGAAAATAAACCGACAAAATCACAAGGCTAACTTCCACAGCAGCCTTTCTAAACGAACAAGGAATGTGGTAATGCCAAGTTAATTCAGCTAATTTTATGAAATATTACGTACATTAATAATACAGACCTCTTCACACAGCTTCCTATTTATAAATTCACATATGTGTGCATATGCTGTGGAGCCTGTATGCAGCCTGCTCTTCCAGGGTCATCCATAACAGGCTAGACTGGAGAAAAGACATGTGCTCTTTAATCCTTTTTGTGAGAGGCCCGTACAGGCAACATTACATTGAGTCAGCCCAACTCAACATTGTCTATGTATTTGCCCCACACACTAAAATATATGTGTTGTATTGTATTTGGACGGGTAAATCTGGTTGGTCAGGGATAAGCTGGCTTCAACAAAATCAAATATAAATCTACTTCATGCATTTACACATCAATTAGGTGCACGTGTAACAACGTGAATCATAGCTGTCAGTGGACATGGAGTCCTTTAGCTCCCACCACATGACTGAATACCGCCTTGTTTGAGGACCCAACTCCAGTACAGATGTCCCGAGAGAGGACAAGTCGTCTTGGCAGCTTCTCACCATCTAGTCTATTCCGTGTGATTACAGTCATGTCAGGGCTATATACCAGCCCTAACTGCGTGGATGCAATCCAGATCTGACAGTGAATGCTTAATAAGTTGAAATGTTTATATTTAGTCACTGGTTCTCACATTACACTGACATGACATCAAAGAAAACGTCAAAACTGTGCTACCCATCTTGTGTGGGTCACATGGGCACATCATGTGACGCGATTGGGTAAAGCTACGCTAGGGATTTGGGGGACATGGATATGGACCAGTACAGCGCTGAGTTCAGGAGCAGGCCGAGAGACAGAGGAATAGACTAGTGTCTGAAGAGTTGGTTAGACAGGAAGCCAGGGTCGGACACCAAGAAGGAGAATCAAGGGAAACACAAAACGGCTGGAGACAGAGAGCAGAGCAGATGTGACTACAGTCAGGGAGGGAGAAACACAAACAGGAAGATGTCAGCATACAATGAGCATACGTCATTTTAGCCTTTTAAAAACAGCCTGAGCAGGCATTACAATCTGGCACGTGAGTAAAGGAGAGATGTGGGTCAGCCGGCTCTGCTCTGCTCTGGCTACGGCACACCTGACTCTGGCAATCACAGCGAGAGGGTGAGAGAAGATGCCATGCCAACATTGTTGTAATAAACAGAGTGGCATCAGGCCAAGGTTCAGCTGTATCTAATTAACCCTTGCCTGTGTGTGTCACTGTCAGCGTATGTGCTCTGTATTCCAAAATAATGGTAACCAATAGCAATCTGACCATTTTACCCAAGAGGACTATAAGCAATACCAGAGAGCACATGCATAATGAAGAAAGAGCATGGTGGGTCTGCCCACTTCATATTAATGATCCAGGGCAGTGTCAGGAACAGAGTTATGATCCTGGGGCTTGGATGGCTGAGCTTACGGACAGCAGGATTTATAAAGGAGTGCGGGGGGGGGGGGGGGGGGGGGGGGAGAGGATCAGCATACAGAGGGGTAGTTATACTGTATAGAGAGTATGAAAATGCGGAGCAATACGATGAAACAAGGAGATCATATTTGACCAATTTACCCCCACCCCACCACACCCTGCCAGGACCACAATGGCTTCCTCACAGTGTTTGGTGCTATTGACTGTTGACACAAGCCCTTTGTTTAAGCCTGCCTGTCATACAAGAGGCCAAAGATGAGCTGGAGGGCCTCTCTTACGACAGGCACTCTGCAGTATGTGAAACAACAGTTATGGATAAATACATCGATTTCCAAAGGAGGAAACAATGTCTCTTAATGTTTTTTAGCCACAGCTGCCAGAAAACCAAAGGGAACAACTATGAACCATCCATCCATCCATCTTCTCCCGCTTATCCGGAGTCGGGTCGCGGGGGCAGCAGCTTCAGCAAGGGACCCCAA
>JAODTR010078986.1:0-14956 GCA_025399935.1 Amblyopsis rosae | reverse complement strand
CTGCACTGATTACATGTTTATGAAATGTAGGCTAACACTAGTCTGTAGCTAGCTATCTTATTTCACGATGGACATTAAGCGAACAGGTTAATACCAGTGGTTTTAATCTGTGAATGATACCACTCAGACTATAGGCTACACACCTTTCTTGGTGAAAAACTTGGTTACACATTGACACCCTTATCTTTGTCTTTCTCCTCTCTCTTTTCTCTCTTTCCTTCTCTGAAAACCATCTTTCTGGCACATCTACGGTACTGACTGCAACTAAACACCGTCACTGTTGCCAACTCGTTTCCAATGAAAGTAGCTAGCACTAGCTCCAAAAGTCGCTACGCTCATTTGCATATTGATGGCGTCATCGTGTATTTATTTGAATCCTCCTGCCGGCCCCACACACACACAAGCACAAGTTACTGACTGTCTGAACACAGCACAAGAGGAGAGGCAGAGAATCCGCCGCTGCTGGACTGTGATTACTCTATTCAGCATATAAGAATACATTACAGAATTCAATATTTCTCGCCTTTTCCCTGGTCTGAAAAAGTCACTAAATTTGTCGCTAGTCGGTTTTTAGAAATAAAGTCGCTAAGAGGGTCTAAAAAGTCGCTAAATCTAGCAACATAGTCGCTAAGTTGGCAACACACCGTCACTGATAAGTGCGCTAAGGCAGGACCAAACCATTTCATGCAGATACAGGGGGGTGGTCGGTCAATATGGATGTTTACCTTTTGGTCAATGGGGATATTTAACTTTTATTGCCAAAAACAAGTACAACCAAAGAGATTATTAATTGCATTATTGTATTTGAAACATATATTTAATGATGATGGTTTATATAATAAAATAAAAACATTTATTCGTGTTTGCCTACATTTTGGGGCCCCTGTCAGTCAGGGGCCCTTGGAATTGTCCTAACTTTCCCCCCTATACGGCGCCCCTGCAGGTGGGAAATGAGTCCTTACCCCAAGTGAAGGAGTTTAAGTACCTCGGGGTCTTGTTCGCGAGTGACGGGACTATGGAGCGAGAGATTGGCCGGAGAATCGGAGCAGCGGGAGCTGTGGTCATGAAGGGTGGGTCATGACTGAAAGAACAGGATCATGGGTACAAGCGGCCAAAATGGGTTTCCTCAGGAGGGTGGCTGGCTTCTCGCTTAGAGATAGGGTGAGAAGCTCAGCTATCCGTACGGAACTCTGAGTAGAGCCACTACTCCTTTGCGTTGAAAGGAGCCAGTTGAGGTGGTATGGGCATTTGGTAAGGATGTCCCCTGGGCGCCTCCCTTGGGAGGTGTTCCAGGCACGTCCAGCTGGGAGGAGGCCTTGGGGAAGACCCAGGACTAGGTGGAGAGATTATATCTCCACACTGGCCTGGGAACGCCTCGGAATCCCACAGTTTTCCAATGTGTCTCGGGAAAGGGAGGTTTGGGGTCCCCTGCTGGAGCTGCTGCCCCCGCGATCTGACTCTGAATAAGCGGATGAAGATGGATGGATGGATGGATGGATGGAAGTATGACGTTTTGGCTCCCAAAAGGGCTCATTTTTTATTTATTAAACTACCATTCCACACTTTATAGAAGACATTGAGTTTTGTTGAACGCCATTTTTGCTCTAGTTTTCTATTTGTTTGCTTAAACAAGCGCAACTCAGATGTAAACCATGGGGTTGGCCTCCTAATTCGCGATGCTAATTTTAATGGAGCAACTGAGTCTAGAATATTACATGAGTTCTATTGAAATTATTTGTTAGAATATCAACTTGAATCGCAAAGTCTAGTTGTAATGTTCCGTGATCCCAGTCCTGTGTTAGTCTCGTCACTTCATGTGTTTACCTTGTATATCAAGCCTGTTTGCCCGTCACTCCCTGCCCAGTGTTTCCCAGTCTCGTTAATTCCACCCGTGTCTGTGTAATCATGTCTAATGTGCTGCACCTGTTCCTCTTTGTTGTAAACCAATAGTCTGTCTTCATGTCTTGTCTACCCGTGTATTTAGCCCCAGTGTTTTCCCCTGTCCTGTATCGGTTATTGTTGATGTTACGTCTATGTCGCGTTGTTCCTCGTGTTCCTGCGTTTTGTTTCCTTTTGGTGAATAAACCTTGTTTATCAAGCCTGTTATCTACGTGTCTAGTGTTTGGGTTCCTACCTCCGTGCAGCGTGACAGAATAACCGACCTTTCCCGAAATATGGACCCAGCAGACAGCACCCAGAGACCTATCCTGCCAGGATCCCGTCTTGCCATCTTTCATGGCCACCGAGGAGGTCACAAGGCAGCCTTCACCGCCTTCCCCAGGGGTATCGGCTGCTAGCCCGTCGCCTCTTTCGCATTGCCTCTCTCGGCGTTTGCACATGGCGGTTTAGGATGTTCAATCACCTCTACCGCCATCGCCGTTGCGGGTAGGCTTCTGCAGTTTTCCCCTCTCGTCAGTGTCCGAGTTGGCACCTCGTGCACGCTCCTCAGTTCTTCGGCCGTACGGTTTGCGATCTCCTCCGCCTCGGCTCATCCACCACGCCTCGTCTCATGTACCTAGAGTACCGCGAGCGGTAGCTCCGTCTCCCAGAGCTGTTTCTCCTCTACCGGGTACTTCCGCGGAGGCAAGTCGTGACGGTGGCAGCCCTAACGAACCCCGAGTGCAGCTAGAGGACCTGGAGGCATTCCGGTTCCATTTTAGTCGGCTGCACGCTGCATTCCGGGAGGCAACAACTAACGCTCAGAAACGTTTTTTCTGTGTCCGTATGGAGGAGGCCATAACGTCTCGACCGGGCTTCTGCAACCTACCAGGTATGGACGAGATGTTGAGCATGTTGAGGAGGGAGATACAGGCCCTCGATCCAGCCACAGTCCCAGTCAGTCTCTGAGCCAGCCTTAGCCAGTGTCCCCGAGCCAGCCTTGGTTTATGCCCCCGAGCCAGCCTTGGTTTATGCCCCCGAGCCAGCCTTGGTTCAGGCCTCCGAGCCAGCCTTGGTTCAGGCTTCCGAGCCAGCCTTTATTCCAGCCTATGAGCCAGCCTTAGTTTATGCCCCCGAGCCAGCCTTGGTTCAGGCCTCCGAGCCAGCCTTAGTTCAGGCCTCCGAGCCAGCCTTAGTCCTGGCCCCTGAGCCAGCCTTTGTTCAGGCCCCAGCCTTAGTTCAGGTCTCCAAGCCAGCCTTAGTTCAGGCCCCGTCCTTGGTCCAGGTGCCCGATCCCGCCAATGTCCAGGCCTCTGAGTCAGCCTTAGTTCAGGCTCCGGTTCCCAATCCGGCCACGCCGCAGCCGCATCCTGACTCCGCCACTGGGCTCCAGAAGCCGCAGCCGCATCACGTCTCTGCCGCTGGGCTCAGAAGCCGCAGCCACATCACGTCTCTGCCGCTGGGCTTTCCACGCCGCAGCCGCATCACGTCTCCGCCGCTGGGCTTTCCACACCGCAGCCGCGTCACGTCTCCGCCGCTGGGCTTTCCACGCCGCAGCTGCATCAAGTCTCCGTCGCTGGGCTTTCCACGCCGCAGCCGCGTCAAGTCTCCTCTGCTGGGCTTTCCATGCCGCAGCGGCTCCTGCCGGATCCCGCCTCTGCTGGGCTCTCCCCGCCGCAGCGGCTCCTGCCGGATCCTGCCTCTGCTGGGCTTTCCCCGCCTCAGCAGATCCAGCTGGTCTTCCCTCTAGCACCCTGGCCCCATGTGACTTTGCCTCCTGTGTCCACGCATCCGCAGTCTTCGTCCACGCCTCCTGTGTCCACGCATCCACAGTCGTCGGCTCCTGCTCCAGCCATGTTACCAGCGACTCCCGCTACTCCAGTGTCTGTCATGCTTCCAGAGCCGTCGTCGTTGCTTCCAGAGCCATCGCCTCCGCTTCTGGAGCCGTCGCCTTCGGTGTCATCGCTCCCGGAGTATCCACCTCCACAGTCTCCACCTCCAAGGTCCCCACTCAAAGACTGGCCACCGATCGAGGACCAGCCACCACCAGAGCCATCCACGTCGCATCCGGAACTTCCGCCTCCAGATCCAGCATCCTCGCATATAGAGTCTTCGTCTCCATCTCCCGCCACATCGCATCCGGAGTCTCCGCCGCCTCCAGATCCAGCCACATCAACTCCTGTGCCTACGTCTACATCACCAATGTCGCCATCTCGGCCTCCGGTGTCTCCGTCTCCTGACCCTCCGTCTTCGCCTCCAGAGCCTTCATCTTCGCCTCCGTCCTGGCCTCCAGTGTCACCGCTCCCAGCGTCTACGTCTTTGTGGTCCCTGCCTCCTGTGACTCCCACTCTTCTAGTGTCGTCGGCACCTCCTGCATGGCCAGCCCCGGGTCCTGCTCTGCGGTCCCCTGAGGACTTCGCCCGTCGCCGCCGGCCTCCTGCTCTACGGTCCCCTAAGGGCTTCGCCCGTCGCAGTCGACCTCCTGCTATGCGGACCCTTGTCTCGTTCTCCCATGCCTTGTCCTTGTCCCTTGTTCCGTCCTCGTCCTTGTCCCTTCTTCGTTCCCTTGTCCCTTGTGTCTTGTCCCTCGTCCTTCGTCCCCATGTCATCCTTCCCATGCCTTGTCCCCGTCCTTTGTCCCTTGTCCTTGTTCCTTGCTTTGTCCTCGTCCCTTGTCCTTGTTCAGTCCTCGTCCCTTGCCTTGTCCTCGTCCCTTGCTTAGTCCCCGTCCTTCGTCCCCTCTGTCTCCTGTTCTCATCTCCTGTCTCTTGGTCTCGTCCTTTTGTCTCGTCTCGTCCCTCTATCCCCTGTTCTCCGCCCCATGTCTTTTAGTCCTCGTCCTTTTGTTCGTCTGGAAGCCGTCCCTTGAGTGGGGGGTACTGTAATGTTCCGTGATCCCAGTCCTGTGTTAGTCTCGTCACGTCATGTGCTTACCTTGTATATCAAGCCTGTTTGCCCGTCACTCCTTGCCCAGTGTTTCCCAGTCTCGTTAATTCCACCTGTGTCTGTGTAATCATGTATAATGTGCTGCACCTGTTCCTCTTTGTTGTAAACCAATAGTCTGTCTTCATGTCTTGTCTACCCGTGTATTTAGCCCCAGTGTTTTCCCCTGTCCTGTGTCGGTTATTGTTGATGTTACGTCTATGTCGCGTTGTTCCCCGTCTTCCTGCCTTTTGTTTCCTTTTGGTGAATAAACCTTGTTTATATTATCTACGTGTCTAGTGTTTGGGTCCCTACCTCCGTGCAGCGCGACACTAGTGGCCGTTTGCAATGTATCATTAAGCGCTGAAATGGTAGAACTGTCGATATGTTGCCTATAATATAATCTATTATTATTCTGCATGCATTTAATTGAAATTTCGAATTTAATTAGGTAATGGTCAGACAATGCAGAGATGTATGGTAATACCGCCACATTACAGACATCTATGCTTTTGACTAAAACAAGGTCAATAGTAATACCGTTTGTATGCGTTGATTCATGCATTTTTTGAGAGAAACTAAGAGTATCAATGATATTACGAAATGCCTTAGTAAGGGGTTCAGATGCAGAATTAAAATGAATGTTAAAATCTCCTATGATTAATATATTATCATTGAATGTTATCCAAACCAATATCAGAAACAAATTCAGTAAAATCATAAAAAAATTCTGAGTATGGTCCAGGGGGGCAGTATACAATGGCTAAATAAATAGGCTCAGAGCTTTATGACTGCATTACAAGTAAGTAGGGCTGCTGATTATGGCCAAAATGCTAATCCCAATTATTTTGATCAATATTGAGATCACGATTATTTATCACAATTATTCATTAATTTTATGAACAATGTATTTTTATTGCACTCACATTTTAAACCAACCATGGAAATCACTTATATCTTGTGCTATATTTATTGATGTTTTCGGTGTTTCGAACAGGCATCAACAGCCAGCTCCATGGCCATTATGGGCCATAGATCCACATGCCATGCCTATGCTGCATCTGGAAATATCACCAGTTAACATGGTCACCACTTAAACTGTAACACTGGTGCAGACAATTCGAAAGCACACTTTACATATGACATGTTCTTGCTTAACATCACTTGCCCTAAATCCAAAATACTTCCCCGCATGAGAGTGCTCCTAGGGCGGGTAAACATTCACCGAGATCCCGGTCGGTGCTCAGGAGGTATCAGGATGCGCAAGGGGAAAATGCGTCGGTTAAAATGCATTGTAGTAAATTACAGCATACACACGTGAACGTTTGCAACACAAATATGCGACATATCCTACATATTTTATTCGCTTCAAGGCTGATTTTGTTTTGCTTTCGCCAGGCGATTATATTTATCAACGAACCTTGCTGTTTTTCTTTTTGACGAGTGGAGGTAGAGCTGCAGCTACACTTCCATGGTACCGTACGCGTTCAGGTTTGGATATCCGGTATCTACGGTACTGTATAAAAATGAGTACCGTCATGTTTTCTGAATTGTGGCATCGACTTGATACCGAAGAATCGGTTCTCGTGACAGCCATACTTTCTATTACTTTTCTACTCGGACTGCTGCCTCGTAACATCCAGGAAGGTTTTGTACATCCACATGCTATTGTTGTAGGGTGCGCGCGCAGCCAAATCAACTGCTGTTGGCGGGTGACTAGGGAGTGCTTGATTTGATACATAGAGTTTTCTATGAGCAGAGCACGTATTTTAAACACCAGTATCACAGTCGATCATGTTCATTTAATTGTTGAAGCCAAAATCGTAATCGCGATCGATATTCGATTAATTGTGCAGCCCTACAAGTAACTCAAATGATTTCATGTTATTCAATTTGAGATTTAGATTAATGTTAAAGTGATAAATCAGCGCAACCCCACCATCTTTTTTGGATGAATGAGCAACATGGGACCTAATATAACTTGGTGGTGACGCATCATTTAACGATAAGAATTCTGTTTCAACCAGGTTTCGCAGAGGCCTAACATATCTAAGAAATGTTCTTTAATTAGGTCATTTACTAACAATGCTTTAGATGATAGTGATCTAATATTAATGAGGTTAACCCTCAGAATTCTGCAATTTGTAATAGCGGCCAGTCTACGTCTCTCCCCTTCATGTCTTCCTAAGTGTTTATTTGAATTAAATTACATTGTTTTGGGGGATGCTTGTATTTCAATTTATTTGATGTACAGCGGGAATGTAACAAAATGAGAGCTCAATGAATTTCATGTCATGTCTGAGCTAAACATCTGTTTCTAGAAAGAGTAATGGCGCCTACATTCATAGGGTGAAGGCCGTCTATTCTCAACGTGCGCGGCTTGCCCCAGAAAAAGGGCCAGTTATTTACAAATAGGAATCCATTATCTATACAGTGGTGAGCCAGCCAGCGGTTCAGAGAAGTTGTACTGTATTTCTCATTACTGCCTATCACAGGTAAGGGGCCAGAGACGATTAATCAATACCGACACATCTTTCTGGCGAGGTCACAAGTCCTAGCTATGTTACTCTTTGTGACCTCTGATCATCATTAGTGCCGACATGAATAACTATGTTGGAGTAGCTAGTGTCAGACGTGTGTTCCTGTTGCTTCTGTTTATTCCTATAGTTTGCCAGCACTCTAAGATTAGTCTCTACGTCGGGTGCTCTGACCCTGGTTAACAAACAACCTTGGCTGGTCTCCTAAGTCTAATGTTGTGGGTAACAGAGTCACCTATAACTAGAGTTCACAACTTCTCTTGGATCCCCATAATTGGAGACACAGGTGAACAGGTGAACGACTAGCCAGAATGGAAAAGCGATTTGAAAGCGGGAGGGTGTGTTCCAAACTGGTCGCTCCCCGACATCTAGAGACCAAGGTAAAGTCCTCACTAATAGGGCTAACAGGCCTGCAACAACCCATGCTATCTGGGATGCCCATCACATCAAAATCTATATTATCCCTCTCTAGGTGATGGACACATATCTCTAACAGAGACAACCTATCTAGTAGTAAACCACACAAAGAGCAAGCTGCCATACTTACAAAACTCGTCGCTGATCAGTTGTTGGTACTAGCAAGTAGCTAGCGGCTATTGCCATGCGGTCGGATAATCTCCTCTAAGGACGATGATCGGTGCCAGTTGGTTTGAGCAAAGGGCAGATACTAGCGATACCAGGATGGTAGAAATAATCAGATAAGGGAGGACAAGAGAACACAAAAACGAAATGGAGAAAACAAAACAGAACCCTGGCGTGGGGTGTCGAGCGCTAGCTACTTTAGCTTGCCACCACAGGATCAGCTCCCGGCGCCGACAGCCTGCAAATGAAGAAGAAAAATGAAGCGCACAAAGCAGAGCGATAGGCAAAAATGAACAACAATACCAAATAGTAAATAGGACAAAACCCTACTATAATTTCATACAAATTATAAGAGTTCTAGGAGAATAATAAGAGATGTGGGCGTGGGCGGAAGCAGAAACGTCAGTCCGGCAAGCAATTCAGTCCCAGTACTAGGCAGGACCAAGATAGTGAGCTGGGCTACATGGTTTTCCCGCCTGTGGAAGGGCCTATAGCCGGCTCTCTGGCCCTCACATAGTTAGCGGGGCTAGGGAAGAGGCCTCTTCTCCCATTTAGAGCCGGCCGGCAGATGGCCTCTTTGCACGGTCCTCTTGTCAAGCAGCCTGCAAACACACAGGCATTGCTCCAGCACTGCCAAGCCATGCTGCTGACCAAGCTGGTGACATTAATGTCAGAGGGAAGCAAAGCGCTAGTCAAGCTGTGGAAAGCTACTGACCTGTAGCTACGGCTCACTCGCTGCTCAGGCCGTGGGCAGAGCCATGGGGGCCAATGTAGCAGCCCATCGTGCTTTGTGACTTTCTCTCCCGCTCGTTGGAGACCCCACTGCTCGATGTTCCGGTTTTCCCCAATAGTGCCTTCAGGGAGGCTGTGGAGCTGATGACTGCGAAGTTGAGGAGGCAAAGAAGAGCCAAGAAGCACTCGCCGCGTGCATCCCGCACCAGCGACGAGAATTGTCTTGCCCCTCGGCCAACAGCTCTTCTCAGCCACCCAAGAGAGACAAATCCTTCTGCTCTCCGCCGCCGCCACAGAAGCAGTTTCACCCATGGGGCTGGAGCAGAAATTCCTTCCACCCCTTGGTCAGCGGATCAGATCTCAGTCCAGCCACAGTCAACAGCAGAGCCTTTCGGCGACACAGCCAAAGCACTGAACGAACTCTACCGGGGAGAGCAAAATTTTTGCGGGCCTCGGCATCAAAAAGTTCCACTAGAAACTGTGCGAAAACGGGGTTCTACAGCAGGTACTTTTGCCCAATACTAGATCTGTGAATGCTGAACAAGTGAATTTTTTAATGTTAATCACACAAGAGTTGCTCTGGTACATTAGCCCCAAGAATTGGTTTGTGAAATACAGGAAGAATCTGTGCTTCTCCTTTCAGAACTAAGCATGCGAGTCCGAAGCTCTGCATTTCTCTAGCCTTGCACATTTTCACCAAATGCATGGAGGCTGCCCTAGCACCACTGCGCCAGCAGGAGTTGCGTATATACAACTACTTTGACAGCTAGCTATATTGCAGCTCATCTCAAGACGAAGCCAACCAGTATAACTCACTGACCTGGGAAAATTGGGCTTTACCATCAATATGAAAAGTATGTACTGGCACTAAGACAGCTTTGCACTTTCATGGGTATAGAATTGGACTCCACAACGGAAAAGACACGCCTTTCTTCATATACAGGCTATCGGGTCGTGTGTGAGGCTTTTCAGACCTGGTCAGATGGTGATGTCGCTACAGTGCCAGAAACACCTGGGCAGTGGCCGTGGCGCTGCCCACGGGCATGCTGTGCGCCTTTGTGTTCCAGATGTGGTACATCAACAAACACCCCTCCACCCTACCAAGGACAGGCTGGGAACGTGTCACATCGCGCTGCAATTGCCACAGACAAGTCCACCACAGGGTGGGGCGCCGTCTACAATGGGGTGTCGGCCAGCAGGCGTTGGACGACAATCCAGGCATAATCACACATAAATGTGTTGGAGCTATACGCAGTGTTGATAGCACTACAGCATTTTTCGTTGACCTCCTTGCGTCTCAAGAGACAACGCAATGTCCACTGTGGTTCTCCTTAGGAGGCGATCAGCCCCCACTGAGCATGGACGGACTGGCACATACTTGGTCGGAAAAGATACTATACGCTTTTCCTCCGGTGGCGCTCATTCAGCCTCTACTAGACAGAGTGAGGGACGATGTGCTAACCTTAATCTTGGTGGCCCCATACTTTCCCAACCGCAATGATTCACAGACCTCTGTGATCTGTGTGTGGGGTCTCCATGGGAAGTGCCTCTCCTCGCCCGGACATGCGTATCTCCGGGCCTGGTACCTGAGTGGGAGAAGCTCCTAGCATCAGGGCTGTCAGATGAAGCAGTTGCCACCATACAGAGTGCTAAAGCGCCCTCTATGCGCTCTCCGTATTTCTTGAAGGGACATGATCGTGCTGCACTATTAGACTGTAGTTTAGTTTATTAAACCTTTTTTTATTATATTTATTTAAATGATTTTATGGTAATTCAACCAAGGTTTTTTCATTTACAGTATTTGTTTTGTTTAACTTGAATATTGTCTATTGTCCCTGGCATCGGTGGCTTAATTTGAACCTGTTTTGTTAGATAACCAGATACTGTAGTCAAAAGACTGTTATGTGCACAATATACCAATTTGAGGGATAGGAAGATACTGTGCTTAGTGTGGCACAGTGGGTAGAGCGGGTAACAGGTGCTTGGAAAGCTTCTGGTTTGAATGTTGTTGCCTCCTCCTGGTGAGAGGTGTGAGGTGAGCGCTTTGAGTGGCCAGTAGGTTGGAAAATAGCTATAAATGTAGTCCATTAACTGCTGTTTTTGTTTGTAAAGTGCCGTAGATAGGTTATAAGTAGGTATAAATAAACAAACACAGCATAACATTTTTGGATAGCTTTAAAGTTTCAAACATCACTAGCATTGTTATGGTTCCAGTCTAGATAATTTAAAAAATAACATCTTGTGAAACGACTGCATGTGTGCAGGCTGCAGTTACATGAAGAAAGAAGAACAGTCTACTTTAAAGGGAAAGGCCAATTCGGTATTGGTTTGATCAGTAGGCTACAGCTACATGTATCATGGAATTCATTACAAACTCATTCAGAAAATGTTTCTGCATAGTCCTCTTAATGGATAATATACTGCGTAACATGCAAGGCTAGTCTGAGGTGAAGTGAAGGTTGTAAATGGCTCAGATCAACAGTCTGATCTGACCTGTCATTCCATGCTGCTCGTTATAAGTCCTGCCATGCTCGTATATGTGGCTCCTGCCTGTTTACTACCTCAAGTTCAAGTAGCTAGTGAATGAGATTTAGGAATTTTGAACTACCGGTTATGATAATTGAGACGCAGCCTAGGGCTTAATAACAGGAAGACATTGGATTTTATAAAGAAAACAAGGGGCTGGTGAATCTAATAAACAATCAACACGGTGCAAGAACTGGAATGACTGGAACCTGAGGGAAAAACATGGACTGGAACACAGGGGAGGGAAACATGGACTGGATCACAGGGGAAAAACGTGGAATGGAACACAGGAGAAAACTTTGGGGTATACAGCAGACATGACAGAGATAAACCCGTTTGAAAATCACAACTTTGACATCTTGGTGACACAAGAGATTCGATCTTCGCATGATGTACTGTAAATTGAGATTTGCCTTAATTGGATGAATGTTTGTCAGTATGCAAAGTTTCATGCAAGCGCTGAAGGAACATGCCGAAACCTGAAAATCTGGCGGAATAATAATAATTTAACAAAACTGACAATAGGTGTGAGAAGTTTCGCTATTTGGTTCTAATGCATCACTTTTTTGAGCCTTTATGGCATGGTAAATGTCTTTATCGCAATTGTTACTCAACATCACTTCCAATTCCAAGGTTAGTTTGCCGTCCAAATTAATTCAGTGCAAATAGGATGGAATTTTTTTTAGTAAGAACACAATTCAGACCATTCAGGAGAAGATGTTACATTGTGGCAGATATTCGCTAGAATACTACAGACATTGCAGCAATCATATTTGCTAGCTACTGTCTGTTTTACCAGAGAAAATGTTGAGAGGGACATTTGCATGTGCAATACCGACCCTCCTTTTGACATGCAGAATATTCCCACTGTGGTTTTGAATTGCTACCTGTATCCTCAGCAAGTGTCTATTTGTAAAGTGTGTGTGTTTCAGCTCAATTTTAGGCATGCAATGTTGTGTGTATTAATTGTGAATAGTTGGATACTGCAGGAGGTGCACATGCCCTTGTACAGGCTTCATGTGTGCATGTGAGAGGCAACGCGTGTTGAACATGTGCTGGCGTTCTCAGTGGAACAGCGGGACTCTAATAAGGACTAGTCCGGGATGGCAGCTGGTAAACTGTGTCCTCAGAATAGGTGTCTTTTATTCCCTCACAAAGGAATGCAAATTAGTCCCAGTGGCAAATGAACACTGAGAACAGATCCACATGGCACATTTAATTGTCAACCACAGCTCAAGAGCTGTGCCACAACGCAACTTCCTCAAATCAAAAGAGAAACAAGAAGGGAGAAATGACAGGACTTGCACTGCTCTTTGTGTGTTTGTGTGTAGTATATCCTCAAGGATGTTTGTGTATATGTGTCTGTGTGTGTGTGTGTGTGTGGGGGTGACCGAGAGCCGATTTCCCATATCTGTGTTTACATCATACACAGAACATTAGAGAATGTGTACAGTATGGTAAGATAGAGTTGTTTTCCTCTGTGACAAGAGAGTCTGGTAGGATTCTCAGAAACTAAAATCAAATAAACCTTACAGGCACACACACATGGCACTTCACACTAAAGCCCATCTGCTGCCTTCTCATAGTACCTCTTGTACTAATACAAACAATAACACACATATTTTCTGCAGCATACTATGCTTCAATTAATGATATTTGCACATAAATGTCAAACGTATAGGTCATTTAAATATAGCACTCATTCAGGAAATTAAAGCCATGTTTCAATTCACACTATTTACTCATTAATTATGGTATTTGTATGACATTAGAACTAATGGTTGTCAAAATGCATGCATTATCTGCATGTGTATAGAGATACAAACCTAACTGTTCCCCTCCATTTTTACAATATTCCATTTTTAATTTCCAGAGCTGAACAGAGGCTAGACGTTTTTATAATTATGTGTATGTTTTTGAGTTAATGTGATATTAAAACTCTGTAGCTTCCTCACCTCAATAGTAAATATGTTTGGCATTAAATAATCTCATCCTCACTGTAAATTATGGAAACACTAGTGATTAATATGTGCCATTATCAGTTGTTTTACGGCTTTTAATTATCAGATGGTCAATATTCCTTAAATTCTACAAAAATGCAACTTTATGCCCACAAGTTAAGAATGTTGCTCTGAAAACCCAAAGTTTTTTATTTGCAGATTTGTCAGTGCAACACGCTGTGTACCAAGTTGATATGCTCGCATTAAACTCATTGAGCTGGTGCACGGCCCAGGGAGACGTCAAAACGTCACAGCTGGTTTTGCTGAAATGCAAAAACAGGGTGTGTATGTGTATGTGTATATGTGGGGGTGTTGGTGTATTGGTGTGTGGGGTGGTACTGAACAAGGAGAGCTGAAGAGGAAAATTGAGACAGTATGTTGGATCTCCAGGAGTGTCACTTTGTGTAATAGGGGAGTGTTAGGTGTTCATCTGACAAGGGGAAGGGGGGGAGAGAGAGAGACTTATGGACTTCAATGAGACTTCAGTAATTACTTATTATTGCACATATGGACAAGAGAGCGATGAGAGGCCTTGAGTCATGCTCCCCTTCAGCACACACACACACACATTCGGAAAACCAAATTCAGGGGCATGACCATGACTTCAAGAGAATCCTCTATAATGCCCCAAGACAAAAGTCTCATTACAGGTAATTACAGACTGCCTATATTGCCCCCCCCCCCATACTTGTATCCACTCATTCCTCATTTGACGAACAGGAGAAGCACCAAGAGAGGAGAGGTCGGATATGTGTGTGTATGTGTGAGGGAAGACATGCATGGCTGCACTTCTATTCATGTAGAGTGGCTCACTTGCCAGCAGAAATTACCCACCAAATGATCCATACTGCCCCTTGTGATGGACAAGCCAATAAACTGATTGACAGGTCCATTCTCTTCTTCTCTACTCTTCTCCTTTTTTGTTAGCATTGTCCTCTCATTTTGATACAGTTGGCTTTATCCTGAGTGACACTAAAGGTCTCGCATAGGCGTGACAGCATGTACTGTATACTGTACATGTAGGGGTGGTGTGTGTGGGGGTGCAGGTGCACAAAGATGCACATGCTTACAGTATCTTTGCATCCAAATGTATGAGTTTGTGTACTAGAGCAAGCTCACAAGAGTGTGTGTGTGTGTGTTACTACATGAATAACCTTCCTTCTCACCAGGCCATCAGCAGTGTAGAGCTGGTGCAACAGGCAGGCCTGCCATCCACAGACCGGTGACAACAATAGTGCTTTCCTCTGTCACTGTGGGAACTGCATAATAAAACCCATGACAACACCAGCTGCTCCCTCTGATCACATTAGAATAAACAACAGGCAAGGGAAGCTGCACAAACCAAAAACAAGAGGTCTGCCACCAATACAAAGATGATACTCTTATCTTTAGTCATTTCAATGCTGGACTCCATCTGTGGCTATTGGTTAATGAGCAGGGATGAACAGCCTGAGACCAACATTACTGTACAGATAGACATGGAGACCCTTTTATGTATCTGCTGCGGGCACAACCATTGCATTAGAGACTGATAAAAAGTGCCACCTGTAATAAGTAGTACTAAGCAACACATATATATATATATACACATATATATACATATACATATACACATATACACACATACATACATACATATACATATACACATATACATACAAATATATACATATATATACACATATATACACAAATATATACATATATACACATATATACATATACACATATATATACATATACACATATTTATATATGCACATATATATGCACACATAT
>JAODTR010078975.1:0-14957 GCA_025399935.1 Amblyopsis rosae | reverse complement strand
ACGCCAACGGCTACTTTGAGTGCACTTCATTTTGGTGTACTTGTCAGTTTATGCGCACTATGTACTCAAAATATTAATTATAAGTGCGCGATTTGAGACACAGCTTCAGCCTCTGTGACATTTAACATGAGGTCATCCAGAATACTGTATTGTCACTGGTTAGGTCACTGGGTTAAGGTCAGGGCTTCAGCTTCATCTGGGCGTTCTCTGTTTGTGGTCCGGATAATCGGAAAGTACAGATTATTGTTATATAAATTAAACAGCTATTTCTAAACAAAATCAAGAACATCTAATTTACATGTTAAAGTTTGATACCCGTGCTAAAGTTTTGTTTAATATCTACAAACGTGATGTGTTTCTTAATTGCTCATTTCTAATTGAAATGGTAGATTTTATATTTTGGTGGGTGATGGGGTAAGGCGGACAAGTGGGTAAGGAACACCATGAGGTGAACAGAAATAGTATTTTATGTGCAGACATGAAGCCTTGATACATACCGGTAGTATCTGGAAATGTTTAATTTTCTGATGATGGCACAGTGTGAGTACAAATGCCTTGGGATTGCTTTGGCTAACTCTCAGCAGGAACAACCTAGAGAGAGAGAGGGAGAAAAGAGCAGAACTTGTTGAGAAATTAATGAAACAAATCCCTTGAGGACAAGAAGACCTGTAAGATATCTAATACTTAATGATACTGTAGTGTGACGTACTGTATATTCATATCAGATAGTAATTTTACATGATTAATGTGCTGTTATTTGATAATATAAGCAATATCAAACACTCAATCACAATAAATCTGAGAAACAATCTTGAAATAATCTGAAATAATCTGAATCTTGTTGTCAAAATAGTACATTTTGACCATTTGAACCAAATAAAGATGTTATATTATGGTATAGGCACATGGGATCTACATATCTCACCCATCTACTTGTCCTTGCTGGTGAACAATACGATGGGATTCTTCTCTTGTTATTCTACCGTGGAACCACAGCTGGGCTACATGGATCACTGTTCACAGAGGCAATGTTTTAACTAGAGAAGTTGGTTGTTGTAAAGGCTAATGGGGTTAAAGGTTTAAAGCTTGGACTTAATCTGAATGTACCTGAGTTTAGCGAGGAGTGGTGCAGTGGACTGTGGCAACCTAGTGTGTTCATTCGTTGACTCCTCTTCTGAGGAAGACACCACAGATAGACAAGTATTAGGTCATTAACCAGCAAGTGTTGAGGATCAGTGCTAAGATAAATGCTGTGCTGTTTTAAAACATTTGAGAAACCCCTTAGTTAATTCCAAATTTTTACACTTATTGTAAGTCACTTCGCAGATGCTTTAATCTACAGCGAGTACTATTACTTAGTATTACAGTATTAGCAGCTATGTGTAAGAACTCCTGCCCATTTACAGGTCAGCTAGTAAGGTCAGGGATCTAAGACCTTATGGAGGTCATTTATCATCAGTAGTTAGTGTCTCACCCTCCAGGCATGTCCCTCCTCCATGGCAGCGCTCTGAGCTTCTACAGGATTGTCTATGACCCTTCCTATCCTCCCTGAGAAATCCATGGCCACAAGGGAGTTCTCTGACACACTTCGCTATGGGGCGACGGAGAGACAGAACATTAAACAGCTGGTATACAGAGGCGGTGTTAATGGTTAACTGTAAGTGACTGTATGTGTACAGTATGCACTGTATGTACTGTATATATTAGGGGTGGGTTCAAAAAAATCCATTCTCTAATTAAAATCGATCTAAATTTGAATGAGCCGAGATCGATTCATAAAATCCCTAGATTGATCCATATATTAAACATTTGCGTGCCTCCCCTTTAAGACCGTAGGACCGGTGCAACGTCTGTCTGCTTTTCCTTTAAAACAGAGTTGAACATGAGCGTGTTGGATTATGTCCGTTTTCAAATTCAAGACACATGGATGCTGAAATGGTGAGGAAGGCTCAAAGCATTATGCATTTTTAGCGTCTGTGTGGACTGCATGAACTTTTCTAAAGCTAAGTAATGACTGCTGATCTGCACGAGGAAAATATGATGCCGCGGCCGACTGCCTCGTAGGTTACAGTTTACTTTGAGGATGAAAACAGCGATGCAGACCAGATTACAAGACTGCCCATATTAATGTGTTTTAGTGCCACCAAAACATTAGAAATGCAGTCTCTTATAAAATGAGCTCCTGTCATAGACCTATTTACTGTTTACAAAAATGCACTGCTTTAGCTTACGTGGCTGAGTGTCAAGTTTCTTTTCTTGCAGCTCCATCGTCAGACTGCCTAAAAGCTGTTTGTTGGCACAGCGTGCAAAAATAATCTGACATGTTGAAATATCTAATGTATTTAGCTCAGCTGGGTCACGTAGTAAGCATAGTGCTTGAGCCGGGTGCGTTTCCCTGCGGTGAGTGTAGACTTTGCTCTCGGTTTCTGACTGCCTGTATTTTGTCTAAATGCTTCGATATCAAACTCAAATATTGGTTCCATACCTTGTTATTATTGCATCCCGTCACACGGTGGCTTTAAATTTCCATAAATGTTTGAGGTTTTTGTTAAAGTGACGAGCGGTTTCATGCCAAATTGTGTATGCCTGCCGAAATCCAAAAGTGGATTTTATTTTTTTGATCTATATTCCTGCTCAAACATATTTAAACTTGTACACAAATACATTATTAATTATAATATAGGGCACATAGCATGTAAAATACTGTAGTCATAGGATAATTGCTAAATATATGCTTTTATTTTATATGGGGCTTATGACACTTCTATTGCACAAATGTACCTTATTGTAACTGAAAAATCCATAACCGAATCGATATTGGATCGGATCGAAAACAACATTTATTTTGGACCTTGTGAATCGGATTCGAATCTGGAAACCAGTCGTGATACCCAGCCCTAGTGTGTGTGTGTGTATATAGCTTTTATATCTTTAGTTTGAAAGTAGTCTTACCATAGGTGCTGAGAAGTGTGACAGTAAGGTTTTCCTTTGTTGGGGGATCCTGTAATTCTGGTACAAAATGATTCCATACTGCCAAGAAAAGAAGACAACCAAATCACAACGCATTGAAATAAAGAACTATTTCTAAAAATGTATTTAGTATGTCAGATTGGGGAATTTTCATACACCAGCTAGCATACTGTAATCGAACCTTTGCCAAAATAAAGTCTACTACTTTAGAACTGCCCTGGTACTTTATCAGAGAATGGTTGTTTAATAGTCACTAGTAATGAGGAAGTCTGATATTGTTAAGGCAAGCCCACCTTCAACAGTCGAAAAGCCGTCATCCAGCAAGTCCGGCTCTGTTCGTCCTCTGCACACAGAATTCTCAGTTCCTTCAAATCAGTCCGGCCTTTGTTTGGCTGGGGAACAAAAACAAAATGTATTTATATATTTACTTACTCATATATTAAGTATCACTTATCTGATTTGGTTTCATTGAATTCTATCTTAATGAACAAATGCACAGGGCACATCTGTCCTGATGGTGATTCAGTTCCTTGAAGTCTTTAATGCAACATCTGTGGCATGCTTAGGTGAAAATGCCACATAGAATCATTATAAGAGCACATCTGTATACAGGCCTTTCATAATTTGTCCCTGAAATTCAAAATGTGATGTCTCTTAAATGTCACAATATAAGATAATAAAGGTCAAATGTAGTAGCACTTTTTATGCTATTCCACCCATGACCATTTGCACTGAGCCTTTTTGCATTGGAAATCTAGGCTTTACCTTTATGCAGAACGAGAATTCTGTGGGCGCGCTGTGTTGTTTCTTCCCTGTAGAAACAGTGAAGATGTTGCTGTCCTCTAAGTCTGCTAGCAGCTGTAGATGTCTGGGCTCCTGTATACAACAAATAGTTAATATGTCAGATCAGAAGGAGGGAGAGCAAGAGACATTAAGAGACCACAATCAATGAAAGCACAGCACCTAAGAACTACTGATTATTAATAATCTGGGTATGGAAAATACCAACAACACAGATGAGCTAGGAAGATACAGTAATTAAAACAGATAATCATATTAATAATCATAATAAAACTACCTTCGAAGTTCCTTTTGTAGAACAGTATAGTCCCGATCGTCGTAGGAACATGTAGAGTTTCTTCCATGACTTCCTACCCAGCTCCTTTACATAGAGATGACCCTGGATCTCTGGACAGCTACTGGATGCTAAGAAGTTCTGAAGTGCATAGAAGAGAATACACAAAAATATAATCTGTGACGTTACAAATCCATCCTTTTCTGCTGTCAGTACACGTAAAGTCAAGATCCATAATGCATTATAATCAATTTTACAGTTAAACCGACAAGCAATCTGTGGCTTGCTATTTCCTTTTCACTGTGGGAACAAGCTACAATAAGTCTCGTACGTGGAGAAGCAAAATGCTTTCTGTGAGTAGCGTGGGTGAAGGAATCCGTTCTACCTTTTGCCGTGTTGCTTCTGAGAGCTCTATTACACACGGAAAGAGTGAGACGAGGAAAATCCCGCAATCCAGTTGAAGCGGTTATTAAACGATCCCATGACTGTGTTTTGTATTTAGTGACACGTTGGCTGTCAGACATGAATTGTTCACATCACATCTCTCGTGCGACTGCCATTAAGCCTGTGGGGGTGTGCCAGGCTGGTAGCGTGACTCGTGTGTATTAGCGCTGTGCAAACACGCTGTAGGTATGACAGGTATCGCACGCTTCATTTCTGATCAGCTAATTCCACCTGTCATGCGTGTCATGCATGCGCGGAGACAGTCACATGCCAGCGCATGATCAAGTGTAGATACAGTATTAGTTTAACCTCTCTGACGAGACGCCCTGTCTTTCGGGTCAGAGGAGAAACGTGTCAGCCGGTGCTGACTCTTCAGTGAAATAAACAGTGTGCGTGCACGCACGCGTGTGTGTGCGTGCGTGCATGTCTAGGGGGGAATTAGTGATTACCAATGTGGAACCACTGTATGTTTGTGTGTACCTGCAGAAGCTGGGAGGGTGGAATTGTACCGTTGGTTTCCTGGCACCACGCAACCATGTGCTCCGGGAAAAAGGTCTGGCGAGACAGAGGTACAGACGGGAAATAACACGGGAGAGAAAGGGAATTAACTGTGGGCAGACTCAAATTGACGGAGAAACAACAAGTCAGGGTCATTAACGCAGGCGTCTGGACTAATGACTGAGATCCTATTCATATTTAATGTCTACAGTAGCTGCAGGAGCACTATTCTCTTCATTTTAAGAGGGGATTTCTTTCTTTCTGACCACTGACATCATTTGGCAGAATTCAAAACACTTCCATTTTTAGATGGTCTGCTTAGAATGTCATGCATAAAGCCAACAAACACTTAAATATAACAGAAAAACCTTATAGAAATAAATACAAACAAATTGAAAAAGAATATACTGTATATATATAGCCGCAGAAATAATTAAGAGACCACTGTACTTTGTTTAAAATATAACAGCATAAATATACTTTAAATGTAAAACCTGTAACATACATAGAACAATTATAGGAATGTAGATGTAAATATACATATTGTATAGTATGTAAATATACATGTATTACATGTAAGTAAAACATTTAATTTATGAACAGTAAACATCTGAGAACAAGCTGCGGTGGTCTCTTAATACTTTCCGCAGCTGGATACCAAATAAAAAGACCAGTACCAGTGGATTTCTGAAGAATTCATATTTGGCATAGTTCTTCCTAAAGAGGAATCTACCATCGCTGGTCATTGAGGTCTGGACCTGCGCTACTAGTTCATGGTCCTCCAGACACCGCTCTGTGGAGAAGACCAGAGACGAATGGGGCATAAGACATGGGGTAGGCTGGTAAAGCCGAACCCTGCATTCACACGGACCACAAACGAGGGAGACGCGCTCGTCTCTCATGAGCGTTCCTGGCTTGTGGTTGGTTATTGGTCGGATCACTCCCATTGGTAGTTAGTTAGTTGGTAGTCGCATCGCTCCGTATTTGAAGAAAATAGACATCTAGTCTATTTTCCTGCCTATATGACTTCTACTTGGCTCTCCTCGCTGTGAACCGCAAACTCTCATAGGAAATGAATGGCAGCAGGTCGCTTTGTCTCCATTGTTTGTCGTCCGTGTGAAGGCAAATAAACACACAATGCAATGTTTTGTATTTCTGTTTTTTCCTGTAACCAAGGAGACAATGGGGTTAATACATTAAATTAAACATTAATTTGTTTTAAGTATTTATTGTTCATATGTAGTAGTTTTAGTTCAATTATTATATGTATATGTTGTAAGCGCCATAGTATAGGAAATATTTATTCAGCAATGAGTCTTTATAACCCTTAAATTACAATTTCCCCACGGTTACATAATCTCCAACTTGGAGCCAGACATGAACAAATTAAAATACAAGAAAAACTAGCTCTACTTTCTAAAGTAATGAGTCAAAACCAACCACACAACCTCAACAACCTCAGCTTGGCTTTGCATGGCTGCACAAACAACCACTGGAACCACATGCCTTTTCTTTCGGCCACACACATCTCTCAGATATCAAGATGTTGACTTCAACATTAATTGATGAACAGATCCAGTGGCTTCTCAAGTAATAAGGTTTAATGGAAAAATAGAAGGGTTAGCCAGAAGTGCTTTAAATTCATGGTCTTTTAACTTAGTAAGTTACATAGGAATACAGGCCATCTTAAATGGTGTTGTACTTGCTAAACCAACTGACCTTGACTGCCAGACATGCTAAACATACAGTATGCTGAATGGCATCTGCAGGCCACAGTGAATTCCAATGTACAAGCAGAGACCTTTTGTTTGCTGGACGAGAATAAATCAAATGAGAGTGTACAGTATGTAATGTGATATTACCACTAACATCTTTGCGATGACTGGCGTTCTCTATAATATGTCAGACTATGTCTGACGCCATTTTCTCCCTAAAGCCCTTGTTGTGAAGTCAAACACTGTGTCTACAGAGCAATCTGACATTAAAGGGCTCTCGGCACAAATGTCATCTCTCACATCGTCTATCGCCCATTTGCTCTCTCGCAAATAATCTCTCCCAGTCACGACTTCCTCGTTGCCGTCACGACTCCCTCATTTTCTCCATCTTTCATTCAGCCACTTCTGTGATGGTGAGTCAGGCCGGCTGCATACGGACGTGAGTCACCATGCCACCATCAGCACCCATCCATCCTGCGGTTGCCAACCTTGAGCGGCTCACAACAAAAGGGTCATTCTCGCTTGGCCACCTAATCCCATCCAGTGGTGTACAATGAGTGGCCATGCACTGGGACAACAGGCCTCAAATAGGCCTCTCTTTTCAAACACACTATTGTTTAGATACATCTGCACACTGTAGTGGATACCATGTTGCACGTTGTTCACACACACGCTGCACGAGAGAACGCACCCCTACCACAATTATAATATATGCATAGATGCATGCGTGCAATGCGCACACACACACACAGACACTTTGTAATGTATCCTGAACTTACCAACAATACGGTTGGACTAGAGGTGTGTCAGAATGAGGGCTCTAATAGAACGGAGTGGCCCAGCGCCAACCATGAGGTCATGCGTATTGAGCAAGCCTATAACTGCATTTGGCAGCATCACGTTGGCAACTGACGAGATATGTAATCAGATCATGATGGATAATGAAATATTAGCTTAGAGACTCGGGATCTGTACTTTGAATAGAGCCGTACACTTTCTAACAAGCTCCCGCAAGTGAAACGCATTTGTGGGTTTAATCAGAGTTTATTCTGAGCAAATGGCACGTTCATTTCATAGCTGTTGAATTGGATTTGCATGATTTCAGAAAAGGGCTGAAAATATATGTCCCTTTATGTTTCAATGCTTAACACATAGCTAAGAATAGCTACACCCCTTCTCTCCCACATCTGTTAAAATGTACAGACATAAGCATAGAGCACAGACTCAAGTTGTCTTTATAAGTGCTTTATAATTGCCATCTCTGAGGGAGTTTTTTTCTTTTTTTTTGCGTTTAGCTGGCCACAGCGTTCCAAACATACTGCTAGAACCTATTGCAAAGTTTAACACATCCAATATGCTCTTTGCACTTGGTAGTCAATTATAAAGCCATTATTATGCCATGGAATGGAGCAAGTTATTACATTCCTTTTTTAATAATTTTCAGCTTGTTCCTGTGCCATTTTATTGAAACAGTGTTTAAAGACATTCACTGTTCCTTAGGGTCTTATGCTTGCAGGAAATTTGAGGCAGTGCCATGCTGAGCAAGCCATGATGATGAAACGTTTTCTTGTTAAATATTTAGATATTCAGTGAAATAGACCATCCTCTGACCATCTTTTGAATGTTTGTGTATGAAATCTAGATACACAGATAAACTGAAATGCCAACTCACATAAATTTCTATAGTCTCTCAAATGTCACTGGTTCAAGCAAAATGCAATTCAATTTGACTTCATTCACTGGACGAATCCCAAAGACCCTCTTAAATCCCTTTTGACAATTGGAATGCTCCTTGACAGACTGTGATTTTACATTTCCCAGCACACTCCTTCAAGCACATTTCGACCTTTCCACATTAGGCTCACACATCTCTTCACTCTCGCTCATTTTAGACAGAGCGGTGCTGCCCGGTTGCCCCCTCATACATTAAAGAGCTTCTAACATATCCGACTGCCTTTAAAATCCTTCAATCACCTCAGGTCTCGCCATTGCGTCAATTATAGTAGCAGGTTAACATTACGCCATCTAGTGTAGTGTAAAGAGTAAACAGAAGACGTCTGAAAAGGCTGTGTCCTCCATCAACAGTGTTATTGATACAGGAAAATAGCACATTACCACAATAATTAATTTAACATTAAACTACTTACAGTATAGTATTGAGCCTTCAGCGAATTTACAATGCATGGCAGTTGGGTTCCTAGTACCCAAGATAAATTAACAGGCTGAAATACAGTGCCCGAAAGCACTAGGAATAATTTACTCAGCATTAAAAGCATATTAAACTGCATTATAATTGTTTAATTTCCAGTCCATCTTATATTTGATTCTCACTCAACGTCTCTCTCTCAAAAGTGGTATGCATGGTATCAATACTGTAGCTGTCTTGTTCAAAGTGATTCTATATGACGCTCTACCACTAGATGCCACACGAAGCAAACCAGCATCTGAAACCAAAACAAATGCTTCATGGACCACACACACACACACTAACATGCAAGCGTGGCCGGCCCGGATATGAAAACAATGAACAGTGTATTTCTGATTACACAGAGGGTGTGTGATGTAATGATGTATTAATCCACTGTATCTTTACATATAAAATTCATTCATATAAAAAAATAGGATATTATAGGATATTTTAAATACATATAGGTAGGGCTGGACGATATGGCCAGAATTTATATCACAATATATATTTTAATTTCGGTCAATACAATATAATTCCGATATCGATATGAACAATATAAGCCTCAGAAATACTGAGCAGAATGCCCCACAATGGAGTACTTAGAAACTTCGGAAAAATGTATTTGCCAAGTCTTATGAAATCTCCTATAAAACTATATTTTAGTAATAAAAAAGGTGGAAATAAATGTTCACCTTTTAGCCTTCATATAAACAAGAAATGTGAAATCACAGTCAAATAAACAAAGAAAACTCTCAACTGTGTTATTTTCTTTCTGTTACTATTCTGTATCTGTTACTAATTTATGAAGGCTATATTTATGTTTGCCAGTAGGTCTCAGTAATGTTCTGGCATGCATGTGACAGGCTCTGTGATCCCATGAATTAGACGCAGTTCCACCCAAGACGTGACTGACTGTTAGCCGAGGAAGCTGACATAATATGTAATATTAAGCCTTTTTGTTAAATTTGCCATTAGGTGAGAGAGTTAATATAATATAATTTTTGGCATGTGAAAACAGCCCACTACTGCTTAGCACTGTCTGTAATGGAATTCATCACGCATGTAGTTTCTATTGAATACAACTGACTGCTGTTCATTCATGTCACAAATGCTGTGTAATGTATAGTTTATCGAAATACAGGAAATAAGTTTAAAAATCATATCACCGTTATTGGAAAAAGAAATGTGCGTGATATATTGGTATAGAATTATTGTCCAGCCCTATATGTAGAATTTCAAATATCCTATAGACCACCTTCAAGTTATAGGGTTGGATGTAAAATCAAAATGCTACATATCTGCATCCCCCAAGAGTACAGGACACTGCATTTTATGTCTCGGGCCCACCCAAATGTTTGATGTGTGGGTGTAGGCGTCCGTATGCATAGTTTTTTTATATATAGTGTGTGTTTGTGCGCATGTGTCTGTGTGTAAACAGACAGACTTACCTAGCCCCAGAAGAGGGTGGTGTTCAACGAGCGACCAGCTGTTGTCATCCACACAATGGCTTTTATAGACCAGGAGCTGGCACAGGTCCCTGGCCGTCATGTCGGCTGAGACCTCCACCACTTTACCCATGCCGTCCTCGCTGAAGATCTTCACAATCTGCGGGGATTAGGGGAATTAATGAAAGCAAAAGGGATAACTTCAACATACTAATAACAATGAGGGGGTGTGGTTTCTATTCTAAATATCTGGATACATTCAAAAAGAATGGATTTAGGCTTATCCCAGTAGGACGTTTTGTCGGCATCACACAGACAAACTGTGGCTGTAAAAATCTGCCATTTTCTTCAAGGGTTTAGAAAAGCTTTTATTATAAAGCGATTTATACACTATGGCATAGTGCACATGGCTGTAATTATCTCACACAATAGAAAAATAGAACAGAGTTTAAACCCAATCTAGCAACTGTGGTGTTATAAATCACATACAATATAGTATGTAATATATGGCTAAAATAGTGTACTGCAAAAGTCACCTCCTACACGGTCTACGCCAAATCGATCCTGGGTCTATTGCTTCAACATGCTTTACTCTTGAAACTCAACTTCTGTAAAAGCTGGTTATCCCCCCCCGCCAATTCAATAACCTAAGCAAATGCTACAACTTCAACAATGTGTCTCATTTCTGGGCAGTGTATAAGTTTGAGCTCCACACACCATGTTTCCATTCCTTCCTTGATAATGACAATTACATTTTCAAGCATGCGAACACAAATCGTGATAAATCATCACAACAGCAAGGCTGTATATGGCACTTGTGCATTTGACACTTAACAGGAGAAGAGATGCTATCAACATGTAGAGAAACAGCCCAGGATCAAACATGGGTCCTCTGTCACTAGTGATAAAGGGAACAATAGCTAGGTAAAAGTGAACTGCACGTTTACATAAAGTAAACTGACATACATAGAGTCCGCAACAAGGTGCAATTTCACCAGCAAAGTGCAGCATATTTAAAATACATTAAATACATTCATACATTAAATAGCGTGCACACATCTAATGTAACCTGCGTGTACTATGCAGTGATCTAGCCTACACAGCCTACACGGGAACCTACTAGCCTGTTTAGCTTGCAGAGGAATCTAGCCTGGTTAGCCTTAAAGATGGAATGCAACTGGACATCGGTACATTTCAGTTCTCTCTGAGCAGACCACTACATCTCCTGAACGTAGAATCTGTCCCAAAGCAGTTATCCTTTAAACGGCCAGAAAGCCAGGCTGCGTGTAATCCACTCACATCTGTCGGCATGTGCTCTCTTAAGCTATCTTCACTTCCCGCCGTTAAAATCTCCACTTTCAAGATGTTTCCACAACACATTTCCTGTTGTAGGTGAAGCTCAGCAAACATGGAGTGGATGTGAAAAAGAGAGGGAAGAGAAAGCAGACGCCAAAGACGGGGGAGCGGAGAGGTCTTACCTCCACGGCCCGCAATAGACAGCAGTCCGGGGAACACGAAGGCATTTTTTTTGGTTCTCTCTGGGAGTGAGCCTGGCTCCCCGCACACGCTCACACAGTCACGGAGACAGAAAGCCCTCTGCTTCGAGCTCTTCCTCAGAAAGAAAAAAGTGGGCACAAATCCTGTTCTTTGAAAATGCCAACAGTTGACAGTCGTGCTGCCTGTCACACAGCCCGGAGAGTATTCCTTGTACCCCGTCTAGACCGCAGATATTGATAAAACAATATCAAATAAGACAAAATAAATACAAAACACACACAAATTAAACTGTCGGCTTGACCTTAACAGGTTGTCTGACTAGCTGACAGAACAAGGATGCAGAGCCTGTGAGCGACCAGATGGCAGTGAATGAAGCACAGCGCTTCCAGCACCGGTTGTGTCTGTCATCTTTCTCTCTCTCTCTCTCTCTCTCTCTCTCTCTCTCTCTCTCTCTCTCACCCCCCCCTCACAAAGGGTTACAGCCATGGGCTCCAAGGCACACTGAATCAAACCACACGCTCAACAACCAATCATAACGCTGCGGAAGGCTGATGTAATCATTCCCACACAGACCTAGGCGCACACATACTCAGGCACGCACACGCACGCACACACACACACAGAGGCACACACCCTCCAGTGTGCACACAGACTCGGGAGACGTGCGCACGCACACAAAAGCACAGTCATGCACAGACACAAGGCAACTTTTTCAGTCCCTCTCTTCTGCGTTCTGAACTTCAGACTGGAGAGAGAGGGTTCGTTTGAGAAGGGTGTGGGGCGATGAGAGGGGGATGAGCAACAGCAAAAAAATTACGTGAATAAAGTTGATTTTCTAACCTCCAAAATGTTGAGAACATCTCGAGTGAGTGCTTGTTTTTTATCTCTCTCTCTCTCTCTCTCTCTCTCTCTCTCTCCAAGACTCATTACAGACCAAATGAAATGAAACCAGCCTAAAGCACTTGAACTGTTACCTCCTCTGTGCCATCTAGCTTTGTTCCTACAGTCTCTCTCTCGCTCTCTCTCTCTCTCGAATCAAAAACTTAGAGACTTTTCTTTTTTTCAATTCCCAACCCCCAATCCCACCCCCTAACCTTGGATATTTAATACACCGGTGGACAGACAAAAAGCCTCGACACACCCAGTCTGGGAGAAGCCAGCAGCCTTATGCTGCACTTAAGACGTTCAGATTTTGAGCTGTTTAGAAGAAAAAAGCCATTCTTACACATTTGCGTTTGAATTTATGTGGTCGGCAACTTGTAGAAGGCAGCGTGTGTGTGTGCGTGCGCGTGCATGTATGTGCGTGCATGTGTGTGCGTGTAGGTGTGTGTGTGCGTGCGGACCGGGAATAAGCAGAGCTCCAGAGAGGAGAGGGGTTAAATAGTGGTGAGTGTGGCAGTGGTCAAAGAGATACGACTCAATTTACAATCGCCCGGGGGTGGGATTTAGGGGGGAAGGGTCGAGGGGGTGTTAGTGGGGGAGGGGAGAGGAAAAAAGCACTGCGGGGGGAGGGAAGCAAACAGAGAGAGAGAGAGATGCGACTGGGAAACGGCACTGTTTCTGGGAAAAAGGGAGGAGTCTCTCTCTCTGTGTGTGCACGAATGTGTGTTTGTACATGCAGGCTTGCATTAGGGCCACGCGTAGGCAAGAGGCAGAGAGGGCTGTGAGAGAGTGTGTGAAACAAACTGCTCGCTGACACACTACAGCAGAATGTGTAGTCTGAATGTCTCCTACTGTTTGCTGCATATCTGGCCTGCACAACTGTCTCCTGTCCATCCTCTCTACGCACACATTCACACACACACACACACACACACACACACACACAGTATACGTCACAGCCAGTCAAACAGATGGGAAAGTCCCTCTGAGGTCGTGCTGCTCTGCATGCATTCTGCAATAAAGCTCTGACACTCATTAACCGCCTGGTAGAGCCAAGTCACATCCGGAAGTGCTTTGAGTGGGAGCGGGATTCGTTGGAAATCCCAGTCATCCCTTGGCCAACCATGCCAACGGGAATGAATGAATGAGAAGGCTGTCTGTTGTGCCTACCTATACGGATGATGAATCACCCCCCCCCACATGCCACATCCCATCCCAGACACTGTTCGTGTGCCAGCCAGAGAGAGCCTGGGAGGTGGAGTACATGGGAATGTTTAAAGTAAAGCTATAGAGAGAACACAGACAGAGAAAAGAGACAGGCAGAGCAATGCAGGGCTCAACCTACAATATGACTCAGTTCTGATAGACACAGATGACACAGCTGACTCAGATCTCTCTAAAAGCCCCCTCCAATTAGAGCAGCCCCTATCTATAGGGGTGGAAATCACCAGAGGCCCCACAATATGATATTATCATGATACTTATGCCACGATGCAATATTATTGCGATTTAAAAAACAAATTGCGATATTTTGCCAATGTATTACTTTTTCCAAAATCAAAGTCCCCAAAGGAAATCTATGTAAATATCGGTTTGTTCATCTCACATAAATTGTATTGCTACAAAATGTGATTGTCAAGCTGACTAACTGACATGAACATGTCATAAATATTAGTTACATTCTAATGTTCAATTTATATAATGAATTTATTTTATAAACATATTGCGATACTATACGTCCGTGTAAAGATACAGTATCGCCTTGGGAAATATCAGGATACTATGCAGTATCGATTTTTTCCCCCACCCTTACTGGTCAAATACAGATAGTATTAGACAGTGACTGGACCACTATAAAATGGTAAAACTAATTGTTTGGGAGCCTCGATCACTCAGAGGCATATCGAAAGAAAACTGAATGGCAACAGTATTTGTCAGCAGCAGTCAACAGTGTTGGCTTTACAATTAGAACTGTTCCCAAAGTGAAAATAAAGATCTGATATGCCAAAAGCATTGCTGTGACAATCCCAACATTCACAAAGTAGAAACAGAAGTGTAGGTATTAAAAAAACATCTGAAAATCATGCCTATTTGCCAATGTATAAACGGGTTTAAAAACGAGTCGCTAGGTATGGGAATGGTGTCCTATAAATATCACCATCCATACATCCATCTTCTCCCGCTTATCCGGAGTCGGGTCGCGGGGGCAGCAGCTTCAGCAAGGGACCCCAAACTTCCCTTTC
>JAODTR010078964.1:0-14957 GCA_025399935.1 Amblyopsis rosae | reverse complement strand
CTCTCTCTCTCTCTCTCTCTCTCTCTCTCTCTCTCTCTCTCTCTCTCTCTCTCTCTCTCTCTCTCTCTCACACACAATGAATGCTCCATAAAGACAATCATTGTATTGGTTGCTGAGGAGGTGAAAATTGAGCCTCCACCTAGATGGATATGCCTAATATAGTGTATCAAGAGCGAGCATGGATTGATAACATGATTGTGTGCCATGCTCCTCAGTCTCATTCACCTCAGTGGATTGGTTCCTAATTGTGATGTATTCATGCGTTACTGTGTGTCGGAGCACTATGTAAATGTATTGAATCTTAAATGTTTATTTAAGATACTACCTGTTCGTGTAATGAAAATACAATACAATTCTTTTAATCAAATAATCATAATAAAGGAGAGGGGGATATGATTGAGGTTGGGACCGTTTTTGTTCCCCAGGACACCATTTTAAGACCTCGGTTCCAGTCTTCCGCATGCAGACACCGTATGATGCGTATGATACAAGGCTTCTACCACGGCGTGCCAATGGTATGTTGGCATAGATGTAGCAACGACTCCTGACTGTTGGCATTTTGGCGCTCAACAGACACCTGTAGGTTCTTTCAGATGTGTTTCAAAGCTTTTCGTTTCCTGGTCAACGTAGCAGCTGTCTGTGGTGTGTCTTTGAATTCTGTGTGTGCGCGTGCGCTCGCGTGCACGTGCGTCTACTGCAAGGCATCACCCACATCACAGCATGGATGAGTCACACTGAGAGACCCCAAAATAGAGCGAGCTAGCTCTCTCCCCTGCTGAGTTGCTTGACACGCCCACATAAAGCCAGGCTCTCTCTGTCTCTCTCTCTCTCTGTCTCTCTCTCTCTCTCTGTCTGTGCCTGTCTGTGTGCTTGTCTGTGTGCTATCGACTCCCATCGACTCGTCTTCTGCAGATGGCAGACAACAAGCCTGTCCTCTCGTAAATCAGGAGAACACCTGAGCTCTGATGGGTGTTTGCACCATAGGCCTAAGACTACATGGCAGTACTCACTATAGACCTACTGTGATACATGGCAGTACTCACTATAGACCTAATACACTGCAGTACTACTATATGGCAGTACTCACTATAGATTTAATACTGTACAGTACATTACAGTACTTAATATAGTATAGTATATAGTATACTTCTGTGAATTGCACTCGCTCCTCCTCTTTTCTGCCAGCTTGCATATGTGCATATGTTGTTAACAAACTGTTGATAATGCATAAGCAAACATACCCACAACAGCTGTAATGCAGGCTGTATAATGTCTGTAGCAAAACAACATGGATAGAACTACAAATGTACCTCCTCTGGTACATTTGACTTGTTGGCTTTGCCTTTCAAGATGGATATTTGTTCCCAGCATGATGCAAATCTAGCTCTAGTTGATATTTCTGTTGACAATTCAATAATTTTTCAAATTCACTGTTTAACGGTATAGGAGAGAATAAACATTCTATCTTGTAACATCAGTGAATTCGTATGTTAGGGCCATTTTTTATCTTCATGTCAGGATAAAAGGTATTCCTCTTCAGGTTTCAGCTTCAAACATGCCTAAACTACAAAGACAAGCTGTTCAGATAAAAGGGATGTTCTCTGCTGTGACCCTATTTGTTAAGAGATTGTTATTTCTGGTGGGGTTGTGGGGTATGTATTAGGGGTGCACAATATATCGATTCAGTATCGTTATTACAATATCATGTTTCACAATATCATATGGAACATGTTGCAGTAAGTGCAATATTCAGTTTGTTTAGTGGAGAGATGCGTTCATTGGCTGTGTGGCTCAGTTGTGTTTGATGTAGACAGAACAGTAAGATGTGTGGCTGAGGAAGCTGATGACATAATAGAGATGGAAGAGGAAACATTAGAGATGGAAGAGGAAACATTAGTGGCCAATAAGAATGCCTCCTTGGGAGTTTGGAATAACCAATCCAATATGACAGTAAAGAATGATTTTATTTTACATGTTAATATATTTTGATGCATTTTCTCATAACCTTTGTGTTTTTACTTATGTTCAAAAATATCAAAATCGATATTGCAAATTTCATGATAAATATCACAACATCACATTTTATCAATATCGTGCACCCCTAGTATGTATACAGGATATTGTCTTGCACACAGTTCACACTGATGCACTGTATACAGTTGTATAATGTATGGCAACATTGTACATCATTCTTCTGACTTGCCCTCAATGTTCCCTCTGTATTTATTTTGTAATTTTTAATTTAACCAAAACCTACCCTTTGAGATTAAGAATATTTTTTATATATATATATATATATATATATATAGGCAGCAGCATACATACCACATAAAGACAATAAAATGCAGACACATATAAACACTATAAACTACCCTATGAATAACAGCATAATGTAGGAAATTGTGAGTCTTGAACAGTTACATTTTAAAAGCAATGATGCTACATTTTAAAGAATCTGACTGTAATTATTTCATTTGAGATGTAAAAGCATTTAGTGAAATTAATGATGTTAACTTAAAGGCTTTTTGCGATGGATTCCCTGCTGAGAAACTTGTTGTTTTGCGATCAATAGAGCCGCGACCGGGGTTTTCCTTACTACGCAGGTGTCTCTGTTCTGTTTTCTATTTTGACTGCAATGATTTATTAAATGTCCAGTCGGCACTTGTTGCACAAGGACCTATAATCCAGTTTGTTCAATTCAATTCCTGCAGAAAACGTCCGTATTCGCTCCTTGTGCAAGGTGACACAGTGTTGTTCATATGCCGCGTGAAAGCTTGGCCACGCAACAGCCTCCCAGCCTGCACCTGTGATTGATGGCTGTAGAGATAAAGTCGACTGGTCTTGACTGGAGCACTGAGTGAAAAAGTTAATTGTGTCTAGTGCGGAGGTCTTCAACAGGGGGTCCAGAGGTATTGCAGGTTCTCCATATTGGTTGATCCCAAACCTATTTTCTTCCAAAAAATAAAATAAAAAATACATTAAAATAAATACAACCTATAAATATAACCAACCTAAATATATAAATACAGTATGTCAATAATTATTTGAATGGCTTAGTTCGTTGCCTACTTTTATACATGGCATTATAGGCCGCCCTACACATTACTGTTGGCCCGGCAACTAAATATTTTATACCATATGTGATAGTGGGTACATGTGCCGTTGATCTCTGTTCTAGTGTGTTACAGCTATTTGCCCTATCTCTTCCCTCCTGCAATTGTCTTTCACTCTCTCCTCAACACGACCTGTCCACTGACTCGCTTTCACCAACGACGACCATTTGAAGCACTCTATTCAGGAACCCATTAACCCATAGCTCTCTATTCACACTAGTCACACGCTCTCTCTCTGTCTCTCTGTCTCTGTGTGTGTGTCTCTGTAAGCACCGTGAGACACATTGCGGTGTGTGCATGCGCAGACGTCCACATACAATCCACGCAGCTGAGAAGCTGCTGCAGCGTGTGTGTGTGTGTGTGTGTGTGTGTGTGTGTGCGCGCTCGCGTGTGTGCATTGGGAGTCCCTTAAAGCTACATGCTTGCTGTAAGTCTGCAGTACCCCCCTCACTAGCGAGGATCTCTCTCTCTCTCTCTCTCTCTCTCTCTCTCTCTCTCTCTCTCTCTCTCTCTCTCTCTCTCTCTCTCTCGTATATATTCCAGTTCTCCCACATTCTTTCTCCACCCATCCTCTCATCGTCATTTTTCCTCCTTCGCTGGTTCCGCCTTCTAATACTCATTCTGCTGTGTGTGTGTGTGGCGGTTGGGTTCCTGAGTCAGGGGTGTGTGACTCATCAGTGTACGAGAGGGATTCTCCCATCCTCCTCCTCCACCTACCATTCTTCTCTCCCTTTGTCTTTCCCTACCTGCCTGCCTGCCTTTACCAGGACGGAGGGGAACCGCTGCTGTGAGTCTCTGTGCTAGTGCTAGCGCGCGTGTGTGTGTGTGTGAGAGAGATTTCATGTGTTGGCTTGCCTTTCTGGTTTGGCATATAAGCTAGCTGTACTTACATGTTATCTCTCTCGTGTGTGTGTGTGTGTGTGTGTGTACAGGCAGGATCGGGGTCTCCAGCCATGGCTGCAGCCATTCAGGACTTTCAGAGGTCGGAGTCTGACAGGCTGAATGAGGTCAAAGGTCACTTGGAAATCGCCTTGCTCGAGAAGCATTTCTTACGTGAGTAAATAATCGAGGAAAAAAATTGTTCTTTCTCAGTTGAAGGAAAAGACCCACCTCTAGCTAAGCAGATGATAAAAGGAATATTTGGGTGTTAATGTAGTAAAGTTAGTAAGATTTGGTATCATTTATGTAGCTTCACTATTTTAAAACTGGGTATTTCCCTATCTATACTGTATGTGGTACTATAATACACACATAATAGTTGATCATGATTAGTATTTTGTCCTCCAGTTGCCATAAAACCTCTACATTGAGAGGAATGACTTTGTTATAGAAGTGTGCTACTGTTGTGTTTGGATAAGAACTGGCAGCGCATGATTGGACAAGTGGTAAACAAACGCTAGAGTACTACAATAGGTGTTTGCTTACTGTAGGCATGTCATGTTTAGCCACATGGCTAACTAGCCTCTGGTACATATGAAGAGTAGCCTATAGGTTCTAAGCTAATGAAATTGTCATTGAGCCAAGCCCTTAGCATCTAAATGCCAAGTCACAGTGCTAACCCCAGGCTGAGGCTAAATGGGGAACGTGGATTTAACATTGCTGAGCTACAGTGAATATTCATGTGTGTAATGAAACATGTCAGCATATGACAGGGGAATGTCTATAGTACTAATTGGTGGGACACGACGAGTTACTTTTTGGCTGTATCTCAGTCAGTTATTTGGTGTTCTACAACTACAGTACATTGTCATTTCACCCCCTGTGTAAATGTACTGAATTCACAGCTTGCCTGTGATAACAACACGTGCGTGGTGATAAGAAATTAATAGAATCAAGAGTGAGAGATTTAAAGATATGAAGACTAAAATACCTGGTGGGGTCGGGGGGGGGGGGGGATAGAGGGAGAGAGAGCGAGGGAGGAAGCGAAATAAGAGGCCGAGGCCTCTGGATCTTAAGGCATAGTGTACACACAGGGTTGGTCTCTGCTGTACAAAGGGGCTTACTGATTGTCCTGTACTGGTTTGCTGCATGTGGAGACTGACGTCTGAGAGAGGGAGAAGGAGCATTTTAGGAGGCATCCTGCTCTCACTGTGGCTGTGCTATAGCTAAACATATATCATTCACAGACTGAGGTGGACACCATCCTACCACTTATCTGGCTGTTGTTGTCAGTATTTCCTCCTTATGTAACCAAGGTTTGAAGCTAAGCTAGAGGCTGCTGTTGCATGTTGGATGCTTTGGGGGACACGGATATGCATCTGTGTTGATCAGACGAGAATAGCGATTGCTTTTGACTTGTCTTTCTCACTGATTTGTCTCTATTTGCTGTTGCTCTATGTTTTGGGCTCCTCTCCTATCCTGACCTGGATATCTATTAGGCTGGTGTTTCTCTGTGTGGTAGCTGCACCCATCTGCGGCCAGGGTGGATGCGCTCGGGCGCCCGCTGAAGCGTGTCCATCTATTAGCAACTAATGGTTTCCTGCCCCAAGCTCTCCTCTCCTCTCCGGATATATATACAGTGCTCTGTTATGTACGGTGTGGGTCTGTGGGAGTGGCCAGTCAACATCTATGGAAGCGGCTACTTCTTCAATTCTCAGAAACTATATTATGTAAAATATACAATAACAAGTACGACAGAGCGATGAAGGTTTTTAGCGTGTACCATTTTCACATGAATGAATGTCCATTCGGTTGATGTACAGTATCTCGCAGATTTAAGGGATACAGTGATGATTCACCAGGGTGTCCATTCATTGGCAGTATCTAATAATGTGATGACTAGTTGTCATTTGCAGGACTATTACATCATTGTGAAAAGTAACAACAGTTCATCCTCCAGAGAGATATGCAGAGCTAAAGGGAGTATGGGGGGGATGGTGTGAACACAGGTGTATCTCATAACATTAATTCCATTCAGGTATTATACTATAAAATTTGATTTTTGCTTTTCTGAAATAATATTTATGCTACATTTTAGCCCTTTATTGTTAGATTTTGCAAATGTACACATTTTGGGGGATCATTTGATTGTGTGAGCCATGCAGGCTACTACCCCCGATAGAGTAGTCTATTGGTTCTGACCGAGTCTGTTCCGGCTATTTTAATGCGCTCCATAATACGGTATGTCGCCGATCTTGTGGGTGCTGCGGAGCCCGAGCACCATGGTACTGTACATTTGGCAGGGCACGGAGCTACACATTGGCTTCATCCTTTTCCCTTATCCCATATATTGACTCATTATAAAAGCTCAGTCAATATATGGTGCTAAATATGTAGGGATGTTCTAGACTGGTGACACACCATTCTGTTCACAATATAGCCTATAAAGCAATTTAACAGTAACTGTAAATTGCGTTTTAGTAAGGATTAATGATGATTTGATGTTCGAAAATGTCTGGAGACGGCCAGCGTAATTCTGGGATGTACAATAACGATTTAGCCATATGCTCAATTTCAAAACAGCTGTAAACGAAGCAGTGATGTAGTCCTATAAACACAAAAGCGTACAAAAAAAGCAGATAAGGAACAGCAGCCAAAACATTTTCCAAAAGGCGTTAAGTCTGGCATTTGACTAAGGAATACATTTATCTCGGACAAAATGGACATTTATTACATTACGTATCAAATGTTCAGAGCACCCACCGGGACTTAAATTAATCTATGTGCTCCGTGACACATGGGTGTTGCCTCACACTCCCTGTCCGGTACACATTGGGCACCCATTGCGCGCCCATGCTGTACGCACTGCTACTGTATAGTGTGCTACTAGCATACTATACAGCTACATAATATTGCCCCTCTAGCCATACAACGTATCATCACCCTGGCATGTTTTGCACGCTGACGCACTGGTGTGATTTACCATTTGCAACCGTGGCCTGGCAAGGTGGCCAGAGGCACACTGGGCCTAACTGACAGTTTGGTGATTCTGGCTAAAGGCTTTAACAAGTTATCATTCTCTAATAGATTTTAGCAGTGTCTTAATTACATATTCAATTCAATAACATATTTTAGATATACTATGATGCATAAATATAATCCCAAATCACAGATTTATTTTTTGTTGTTGCAGGAAATGGAAGTGTTAAATTCAAAAAATGTCCTGGGGGTTAAGACCCCCTGCTTAATGTACCCCCTCACTAGAGTTAAAAACATGACTTCCGTCATTGCGAATGCAAACATAGAAATATATTAATTATTGTTTAATATTGATTGATAGGCCTACAGTGAAATTTGTGATTTAGACGTCTTTGTAGGCCTACAGATCACATTCTCATTAGAGGCTGAGAACCTTAAAGGTCTGATCCTAGAATAATTCCTTCTTAAAGGTATACTCATCTATTGCAAATTAATTGTAAGATAATACACATTTTGTCAAATGTACCATGTCTCTTTGTTATTTTACCATTATCTATACGTGCTGAAAATAATCTGGAACTTCTACAAGAAAAAATATCCAGTACATCTACACAGCCCTGCATGACTCTGTAAGTAGGAACAATAACAAAGTGGCAAACACCGCTCACAACAAGAATGCCGCTTGCCTTCGCAATGTGTTTCAATTTCTGGGCCAGAGCTTCTGAGGGAGTTTGTTTAGATTTGAGCTCGAAGTTGGCATGCGCTCTCGAGAGTGACTAACCCTGCCTTTATAGCAGTAACCTGTGATGTTCACATAGTAAACATTGAGAGTTCAGTTGGCTAGAGAGATTCCAGTCCTTAAACATTAACAAGCCTACTCAATGTTTACATGAAGGCTGGTCTGTAGACGTAATTAATAAATTAGTAGAACCTGCATCATTAATACCAAATAAGCAAACCTGTGAAACAATGACTCTAGGTACCGATGTCAAAGCTTCCTTACCTCAAATCCACACAAAGACAATCGGTAAAAAATGTACCTGTTGTTCATAAACAAGAACCTGGATTAGCAATCGATGTCTTCCGTTGTTGCGCAAAAACATGCTTGTACGTGTCTCCAAAGATGGTTGTTGTTTCAACAAGTATAGTGTGTTCTCGTATTACTCCAGTTAGGACAGTTTACGTGTTTTAAGATATTATATTTACTTGTCTAGACCTACTGCGAATGAGGGGTTAATTAATTTCAAACTCGTGAAGCTGCAGAATCAAGGGTTTAATAAGGTTCAGCAGCACTTTAATATCTAGCTTTGCAATTAATGAAAGTTGAGTTATCCCTCTCGCAGATTTGACAGTTTAAGAAAAACTCTAAATGATATGTCTTTTCATAAGAAGACTATATTTCACAGAGAGCCAACAGAGGAATATCTGTAGGTGTGCTTTCTCTGTCGCTATGCTTCTTAAAATAACACCATCTTCCCACACTCTATTCCAATTCACCACCTGTATGTTGACTCCTGCCTACAGAGGAGGAAAGAAAGAAGACTTTCAAATTGTGTACTGTGCGCGTGTGTGTGTGCGCGCGCGCTCATGCGTGTGCGTGCGTTCCTTTGCACATGAAATGACCAAAGCCTTTGGTTGCCTGCAATCTGCTACGATCGACCAGTGCTATTCTCAGTGTGCTTTAATTGCTACATTTGTAACTGTTGGGATGCAAGATCATGCCCATGCAAACACACTTGTAGCTTGGAGGTGGCAGATGTCACAGCCATGCTATAATCTTACTAACATCTCTGCCATAGCTGTTTTTCCCCCATGTGAATATATGTATTCCTATTGTGCATCATAGGCATTTGTAATGCTTAACATGAATTCTAAACACTCAATATTTAATGATTTATTCACATTTGTGAAATAAGTGTGTTCATTTTCCATTGACCTCAACTTTGCACAGTCAGGCAAAAAGCATTTCCTGTTTTCAAAGAGAAAGTGTTTAACCGTTGAATGACACACATACAGTTAGTTAGTCAAACTGTATTTCTCTGTATATGCAGACAGTATGTACCTGTATACTAACACACACACAAAGGTAGGTATAAAATAATTCTCCTTGTAACATGCCATTCTATCTGGCTGCAGCCCACACTATACAGCTACCAAACAGAACACACAATGGAGGTGTAAATTATGTAAGGGTTTTAGCTCCACTCAGAACTGCACTGCATCTGCACTTTGCTAGCACGAGTGTTTGTGTGTGAGCAGCCTTTCCGTCTGCGTGTAAATAATTGTGTGTGTGTGTGTTTTGCAGTGTGCAAGGGCACGTTTTGCAACGTTAATGATGTGCGCGCCGGGAACCATAAGTCGGTTGAGGCAGCAGCACTGATGGCAGGTTTATGGCGGCACTGGCAACTGGCAGAGGTAGGAAAAGACGTATTGAACGAGGGAAACACATCAGATACAATGTCTCCCTCAGGTCAGAGTGCACAGATGAACTGATAAGGCCGAGGTACCGCCAGCGAAGACCACTTCCTGGTGCCTAAGCATTACCATCTTAGCTCTCGCTCTCTCTCTCTCTCTCTCTCTCTCTCTCAAGTTCAAGTAAGCTATATAAGCTGTATTGAAACAGCAAAGCTATAGGGCAGATTGCACTCAACAAGACCAACAATGTTACAGGTGATAAAGCAAATCCCCCAGTGATAAGAACATTAAGAACAGTAGCAGTTTTTATCATATAAAAGACATGATGATGATAACAAAAACAACAAAATTAATAACGACAACGAACTTGTAGCTGCTGGTTCCGTGCAGCCATCCATCCTTGTTGTCACAAGCCCATGGTACTTTTAAAACATTTGTGTGTGCGTGCGTCATGCCTCTCCCTGGGATTCAGTGGATCATAGAGCAGAGAGGCACAATTTAATTAGATTTGGTTGTATTGGATTCAGTGCATTTAGGAGAAACTCAAACGTGTGTGTGTGTGTGTGTGTGTGTGAAGGTCACTGCGGGGGGACATTCTGTGCACTCTCCAGTAACAGGCACTGATCAATTGTGTCCTAGTGGCTGTCCTACTTCATGCTATCTGAACACAGACACACACACAGTGCAGCTTAGTACATCTAGGCATTTTGATATATTAGACATTTTCATTTGAAAGCATATGAAGATTTACAAAGCTGTCACTATTGTCTTGTTAATTAAAAGGCAGCGTCTGTTACTGTAGAAACTGTGTGACCGGCTATTTACCGTCTGCAAAAGACACACCAAGGGCTTTCATGTCAAACTGTTGGCGTCAGTTGAGCTGCTAAAGGCTACTACTAATAGCATTTACTAATAGCATTTTAATGTGCACCGATACAATTTTTTAAGACCGATATAAGTGCTTAGTTTAGTGCATCGGCTGATGCAGATTACTAATATGAGTACCAATACTTAACAATACCAATTATTTTGGGAGCGGGGATGGGTGAAAAAGGAGTCTTATGGCTATATGGAAAATGTTATGTATTCGAAAGTAGTCACGTTTAAGTGCCTTCTCTGCGAGCCAGCTACAGTTTGACTAAAAAGGCAACTAACATAGCTTATCTATCTTGGTTGAGCAAACCTATGGATTGTTTTTCTTGATACAGATAATCATTTCCACTGCTCTATCACGGGTAAATTGCTTTCTTCTCTTATTAATAAACTGAGCTGTCTAAAGCGTCATTCACTCTCAACACTAGTCTGGCGTAGGGGTGTAAGAAAATATCGATACACCTGACTATCGCAATACTAAGGTTTGCGATACTGTAACGGTTCTCTAAATCATGGTATAGATTAAAAAAAAAAATTCACTCAGTTTATTTGTAATTTGTAAAAAGACCATATACAAAATATATTAACCTCAGTAGCGAACCGTGACCCTGGACACTGGGCCTTCATTGTCACCATAACATCAAGACCAAATTTGCTGAAAGTATGCGTTCAGAACCGGCTTCAGAACGGTTGCCTACATGTAAGCTTTGACTGCAATTGTAATGTTCAGGGCTTTGCCGACGGGCGGCTCACCTTCCCTGCAACGCAACCTGTTGAATTCAACATAGAACTATGTGAAATAATGCAGCCAATCCGTTCATAAATACCAACTGACCTGAAATATGCAGTTTTTCAGATTTGTATTTTTACTCTGATGCTGCAGATCAAATAAATCTGTTGAAGGTCTCCCCTAATGTACTACTCTAAAAGCACTTGCCGTCGGACTGAATATTGATCTTCACAGTTAATCTTTAAATAAATGTTTTATCGTATCCTATATTTTGTGGCACGGCTACTCCATTGGCGTATCGTATTAACGTAATATGCATTTAGGATTGTTATGTTAATCAAAAATATAGTGCGTGACGTGCAGGCTCTGCACTGGCTCATTCTTTTGTCAACTGCATTCACATCTCCATTTTCAAAATCTCCAATCAGTTTGTTTTCCAATTTCAAGAATAGAGGGTAAGTTGATTCAACACTAGGGCTCAAGTTAGGTTTGTGGCAATAAAGTCTACATCATTAATTCAATGTACTCATACTCAGAATAATTAAATCATGACGCGATACCAAGTATCGAGTATTACCATGCCGTATCGGCCTGATACAAGAACCAAAGAGCAGTATCTATGCATCTCTAGTTAATATTTTATCATAAAGATATAAAGCTTTAACTGACACATTATAATACAAATGTATTTTGGGATTGTTAGTAATATAGGAGAAGGTTTTGGGAATGGGACTTGACTTGGAATGGCACAATATATCTTCTAGAGGCACAATTGTTTTACTCAGATACAGCAAGGTCAATCTTTCAGAGACAAAATGGATTAGGAGGATTTAAGAATTAAAATTCTCCTCGATGTTCCATCCAGACATAATTTTGTTCCAATTACTTTAATGTCGGTCCAAATTCCTTTTTACAAACAAAGATGTGGGTCGGCCCACTCATTGTAATACAGTTAATTTTCAGTCAATTACAATTAAATTACATAAAACATTTATCAGCAACCCCACCTATTTTTAGCACACCTCACTGCCTAACATAAAACACCATCTTTTTTTCTCTCTGAGACATTAATACGGAACAATCTATACCCCTTCGCGGTTTAAATCTTATAAACTTGGCGTCAGTAAACATCATCTGTAGCTGTAAAGAGAGTTTGATTTCTCTTTCTTCTCAGGTGTGGTGATGGGCGATACGGAAACAGTTTGTTCGGAGTGCACCAGCCTCTACTATTGGTGTGACAACATAGGAAGTCTTCATTCTGCGTGTGATGTATCTCTCCTCTGGTTCCTTGCAGTATTCCCAGGATGGCTAGTTTCCTGTCCAGGGTCCTGATAGTCATTCGATTACATCTCTGTAAACACACAAATCTTTCAGCTCTGCCAACAATAACTGAAATAGCAGAGCGCTGTTTATTTGTTCTGCTTTTTTAAATTCTTATCGTTTAATCATTTCCCAAAGCAAATGTAGATAAACATAAAACGTAGTCACACGCACATCCAGTATAGGTGCCGTACTGACTCTTTGTTGTAGGAAGTGGAATATGTAATTCCACTATCTAATTCTATTCTAAAAAGGTTCTTTCAGTCAATCTCGGTGTCCTCCCCTCCCCACCGAAGAGTTTGCCTTTTGTTTGCCAAGAGCGAGAGGTCAGCATTTGAGCCGACATAAACTGTGAAGAAATGGTGTTAGCCTGCTAGCTAGCCCGCGTGGGGAGGGGCTGGGAAAGGAAGTCAAGTCAGCAAGAGCTCTGAAGCAAACAGATCAGCAGCGCAGCAGCGCTGGTCAAACCGAGGTCATCCTCTAACGCTATGGTCAAAGTGAAGGCAGATGCAGAGGAAGAGAACACTTTTAAATGGAAGAGAGAGGAAAATAAATGATGATTCATTCTCAGTAGGATTTGATGTGGTTAAATGATAAAATCGCATTGCAATACCGCTGTGTTCTCTATGGAAGAGACCTAGGGCCTTTGAGTGCAGAGATCAACTGGCTCTCGCCAGAGGTTAACCGGGGCCCTATCCTCGTTACCACATAGTGGCAACTCCATATTGGCCTTGGGACATAGAGCTAACGCTGCACCTCTCTTTTTCATTGGACCAGTGGTGTGCCGACCCTGTGGAGAATAATTAGCAACTGGAAACTTCACCCTTTCTCTCTCACATATTCTCTGCTCTCCTTTCTCTCTCTCGCCTTAGTGAAAGGGGCCCATTGTCTTTGGCCTGCATTGAAATTCACTCTGTACTTTTCCTTTGAGGCCTTAAGAACTTTGCCCACGTGAAAAGACATTTTTATCTATTCGTGTACAGACACGCACACGAATATGAATATACCATTTTTACATACACCTGCGAGCACAGACTCGTACAAAACACAAAATCATAATTACACACATGCATGTGGTTGTAATCCTGTGTTGAAATGGCTGCACACACAGTTTTGGTTTCCATGTATACGTGCATGACTGGACAGAAAGCACGAGCATTCAGATTCCAGGGCTCTCTCCGTCATCCAGCCAGCCAGCCACATCAGCCAGTAGAGAGGCAATGCCCCACCTCTCTACGTCCCGGACCCTCCTCTTTCTGCCCCCTCTCTGGTGCTGGGCACACACACATAGATGCTTGGATATACCCATCCGCTATCCTGGTGGGCTGTGTGAAGCAGCCCACTGTGACAGGCTAGCCTAAGTTAAGTTTAGGTTACCTTGACGTCTGAATGGGGGACATGCTGGGCCTCATCTCTGTGGCGATTTTTAGCTTAGCTTAGTAGTAATTGAGTAACTCTAGCGGTACAGCTCGTTGCCGTGGCGATACGTCAGATCTGGTGCTGGGATGTTCCCCATCTATTAATCAGCGCTGTTGTACAAATAAGCTTGCTTTTAAAGGCCCCCTGTTGTAAAATGAACATGTTTGAAGTTGTATTGTCTGACGGGACTTGGACTAGGGATGGACTAATTTTATAATTTGGCACCATTTGTCATTTAGCCAAAATTGTGTAAAAAAAATAAAAGTACAGGCACGGCAAATTTGGCACGGCAAATTTGGCCCCAGGTATGACATCACTTCTTGATTGTAACTATTAATTATATAACTATTATTATTATCCCAATTGAGTATGACAAAAAATATATATTAATTGAAATTATATTGGGCCTTTTTTATTTCAATAATTAGCTGAAGCCATTTTACCACAACATTTGTTGTTTTTTGTGTGTGTGTGTGTGCGCAAGTAGCAATGTCCAAATAAAAATATATATGGCTATAAATGAAGCAATGAAGAGTTTAATGACATGATTTGTGGGTGGGAGAAATGAGAGGGAACAGAGGATTCTGTCTGCCTGCTGGAGAAGGTCAGGCTAATAAAGGTGACATTCTCCGGCCTGGCATTTAGCGGCTCTTCTGTCTCTGGATTGCAGACAAGTTGTCCAGTTACTAAGGCGGGTGGTTGAAGCATACAAAGTGTTAGACAGGCCCTCCAGTGCGGTCACCCACCACGATGGAGGTTTATTCACGCGGTGACGGTTGTATTGATAGGCCTATGTGGTCCGTGGCCGGAGGCCTCCGTCCTAGGGTCATGGTCGCACATGACGACGGGAGTATCGGCGAAGGAACGTGTGCACGCAATGTTAGCTATGCGTGCTACTTTTGATTGGATGGGGCGTGTCTGTTCTGCCATGCCGGCACTTTATTAAATGAGAGAGAAGCATGGCGAGTGTAAGCTGTGACCTCGTTGCACCACTAAGTTAGTCTTCAGCAGAGATGCTTTAAGCGGGACAACGGTTCTTTGTCAATGCAAATATCGATACTGCATAGTACAGATATGCCAGTTTAAAATGACCGATATTTCCGTTGCGTTGCGGTAGAAATTTCTGCAGGAACTGTCTTTGTGACTCAATACGTTTGAGGCAGACTCTAAAATGTCCGGCAATGCTGAACTCATCCACCAGGTGGCGCAAAGAAACATTATAGATTAGT
>JAODTR010078953.1:0-14958 GCA_025399935.1 Amblyopsis rosae | reverse complement strand
AGCCGCTTCACACTCGGCTGCGAACCGATCCAGTGAGTGCTGGAGGTCACAGACCGATGATGCCATCAGGACCACATAAAGCATCGATGAGATCCCCAGGCCACCGAACCGCAACCCCTCCCCACCACGACATTCTACAAATTCATTTGATTTCTTCAAACCATCTCGTGACCTCATCTGCTGTGTCTCGCGGCCCCTGCATGGAGAACTACTGCTATAGAGGATCGGGGACAGGTGTGGACAATTATATAAACACCTGTCTTCCCAGTAAAAGCAGAACAAAAGAGACGCTGACGACCGAAAGCTCAGACTCTCTCTGACAGGCCTGGACATGCCGCTCTTTACACACCTGTGCACAATTAGGCTGAGAATAAACACTGCAGACATCAGTCTGCCAGAGCTACTGTATACTGTGCGTACCAGCCATGTGAGTGCACAGATATAGCAGCATGCATTTGTCTGTCAGGGGACATGGCTGCCGAGCTCACAGATGAGGAGAAGGAAATGATCAACAGCGTGATCGCGAGAGCGGCCATGATGGAGGCGATGGAGCAGGAGAGGATTGGGTGAGAGCCACGTCTCGTCTAACACACCACACACACACACAGGGTACATATGGATGAGCATCCGTTTGTACCTGGGCTTACCCCCTGTATGATGTTTGCTACCCAGACGTCTCGCCACTCGCTTGGACAACATAAAGAGGACAGCGTGCGGAGACGGACGGTCCCGCTGTCTGCTGTGTGGGGAGTCCTTCGGCCCGTACGGCGTCACGGCTGTCCTCTGTGTCCAGTGCAAAAAGGTACACGTGATGTCACCATGCCACCATTGGAGTCTGTTCATTCTCCACTGCCAGGGAAAGTAGACGAACACAGAAAATAACCGTGAATGCTTGTTTGTTTACGTCACCTTAATATGTGGTTTGTAAGTTCTTATAGTGATAAGATCTAATCTGTTCTGTCACTGACACACATACACTTTGTACCTCTCTGTCTCAAGTATTACGTCATGTTCCTTTACTGCTGTCTAACTATGGAGACATTAATGCCGACTGCACTGTGTGCACGTGCGTGTGTGTGCGTGCCCGCGTTTGTGTGTGAGTGTGTGTGTGTGTGTGTGCGTGTGTGTATGTGTGGGTGTGTGTGTGTTTGTGTGCGTGTCTGCGTGTGTCTGTGTGCATGTGCGTGTCTGCGTGCGTGTGTGTGTCTGCGTGTGTGTGTGTGTGTGCGTGTCTGCGTGTGCGTGTGTGTGTGTGTGTGTGTGTGTGTCTGCGTGTGTGTATGTGTGGGTGTGTGTGTGTCTGCGTGTCTGCGTGTGTGTGTGTGTGTATCTGCGTGTGTGTGTGTGTGCGTGTCTGCGTGTGCGTGTGTGTGTGTGTGTCTGCGTGTCGTGTCGTGTGCGTGTGTGTGTGCGTGTTTTGCAGCACATGTGTAGTAAGTGTGGTATCTGGAGTAACAGCCGGTCAAGCCCTGCCTGGCTCTGTAGGATCTGCAGTGAACATCAGGAGGTGAGGGTTTGTTACACAACCATACAGCCCAGACACAACATTGGCCGTTACAACATGCTCTCTTTCCACAGCGCACTGGGACACGAGCCTCTGTTCATACTCCCTCCACAGCCATAGCAGGACAATAATCAAAGCATTGATTTGATCAACTGATGAACAGGAAGGCTAATTCTCAGGGTTTGTTTGTACAGGGCCTATTTTGGTGATCCTGTGTCTGCCTGCACTACAGCTGTAGGGAAGGAGCTCTTTAAAAAGAGCCAATGCTCTTTACTGTCACTAGCCAGAATATATACTCTTCAACAAATGTGCAGGTCCTGTTAAGATACAGACCATTTGATCACTCTAAAGTGTAGATATATTATGCATTGGACTGCATTTATGTAGCTCTTTACATTATTTGCCTCACATTGTCTCATTCACACGCACACACGTCAGCCATGCAAAGGACACCTGAACACCAGGAGCAGTTAGGGTGTCTTGCTCAAGGACACCTTGACACTTGGTGAGGAGTTAGTGGGGTTTGAACCAGCAAGTTCTTGATCACCTATCACCCGCTCTACCACTGCACCACATGGCAGCGTATTTCACCACACACTGACCTCCAGGACAACTTGTGTGCGCGTGCATGTGCGCATGTGTGTGTGTGTGTAGATGCAGAAGCGGTCAGGAGCGTGGTTCTTTAAGGGCCAGGCCCAGCAGCTTCTTCCCAGCCCTCTGCCTCTCTCTCGACCAACTCAGTCCAGAACAGAGAAGCATGGGGCCCAGCCCAACCCTGCTGTAGTGGATGCACCGCACAAAGCTCTGGGCTATCAGAGAGCTGCAGGTCAATTACAAACACAATACAATAGCTCCATGTGCAAATATTATGTTATGTATGCATTTTATTCAAGATAGAAACAAAAATAGAAGTGATCCTATGAATCATTTATTTATCCCCCTCCCCCCTCCCAAAATAAAAAGTCAAATACTGAGGTGACGTTATCATTTTGGCTCCTCAGAGCCCATCAGAGAAGGACAGCAGCAATGTGGATCGGAACAAATGAGCGTGGAGCAGAAGGCTAGAAAGCCAGTGGAAGCGGCTTCTGCAACATCTGCAGGGAGACTGGAGAAACCCCTGTTAGCCCCTAAGCCACCTAGCGTTACCACCACACTAGGTAGTCCAGCCACTTCCAAGAGTGAGTATTTAGCATGGCTGCTAAATAAACACACGTTATGAAGTTACATACAGGAGTAGTGTCTTCTTACTGTTATTAAGACATTGAAGATTAAATGACTGTTTACTTTCCACATATCTTGCTCCAGGTGTGGTTGTGGATGGGAAAAGTCAAACTGTGGGCAATTCCCCTCCAGTACATGTGGCCACTACGATGTCTGTTCTCCCTATCACCGGCCCTCCTGTCCACAATACAAAGCCCCCACAACCGTCTCAGGCAGAGCAAGACGATATTGACTATGATTCTGATGATGCAAGTAAGACTTCACCCATTCAAACACACATTCATACACCGATGGAGATGTGCATCAAATGAGTATTAACTGAGCTGGCTGTGAACCTTGAACTACCATTTAAGTTCATTTACATTAATGATAAATAGTTATTTTACTTTCAAATGGTTCAAATTTAAATTTGAACCAATTTTATTTCTGAAAACCAGAATACTCAGAATGCACAAGAAGAGATAGAAATCTGCTTAGTATGCACATTATTTTGATGGATTCGAGTCTGGTCAGCAAACTGGATGATTTCCTGACATTATAAGGACATAACATCAAGGCAAGGAAGCTGTTCATTGAGGACTTAACAAAAGTTGAAAGATCGCTTTAAAGCAGCCCATTTTGTTTTTGTTTGTCCTTGGTAGCTACTTTGGGATCTCTTGAGTTCAGTCTCCTCTATCAACAGCAGAACAGTGCCCTGCACTGTTGCATTGTCAAAGCTAAGGTAAACATACAGTACATACAATGTGCACTGCACACACACACATACACACTCAAACACACACACACACACACACACACACACACACACACACACACACACGCACACACACACACACACAACTGCCTCTAGCTAAAGCATAATACCTCTTTAATTCAGGGTCTGAAACCAATGGATTCAAATGGGCTGGCTGATCCCTATGTGAAGCTGCACCTGTTACCGGGAGCCAGTAAGGTATCACATATCTTTAAAATGATTATTGATACGTTTACTGTATAAGCTTGATACAGTTAACATGTTTACTGTATAGGCTTGATACAGTTAATATGTTTACTGTATAGGCTTGATACAGGCTACGTTAACATGTTTACTGTATAGGCTTGATACAGTTAACATGTTTACTGTATAGGCTTGATACAGGCTACGTTAACATGTTTACTGTATAGGCTTGATACAGTTAATATGTTTACTGTATAGGCTTGATACAGGCTACGTTGACATGTTTACTGTGTACGGTAGGCTTGATATAGGCTACGTTGACATTTTTACTGTATACGGTAGGCTTGATACAGGCTACGTGATAATTGATAAGGGTTTATTTTAGATAAAGAACATATTCTACTGTGTAACAGTCGTATCGCACTATATCCCAAAACAAACTTTTCAAATGAAGGGATATGTACTGTATTTGGGTTATCATAACTATTTGGCAAACATCTGACCTTGATCAAATACGCTGTGTGAACTTTGGTAGAACTTGAATAGATCCTAACACAGCTAACAAACATAAGGTATTTAGATGAGTAGCATTTGAAGTACACATGTATTCACATGCATGCACTTTATATTAGGTACTATTAGGTATATCAGTACTACTGTAGCTGTGCTATCTTAAGCTAATGTTCCAAAACTATTCTTAACTCCCAAATGATTTCTATTAGCACGTATCCTACTGTGAATCTTGTGACTGGCTATGCTTTGTCTGTTTCACAGCTGACTCTTGAGTCTGCAGGAAACGTATGCATGCCAACTGAATCGGTGAATAGAGTTGGAAAGACCAAGATACTTATACTTGTTCTCCCTATGTTCTTTCATGAAGTCAGAAATCACTCAATGAGAAATTAACTGCTGGTTCTCCGGAAAACCTCTTATGTATGGGCCTAGTTTGGACTTGCAGTGTTTGAATGAAAATGTAATGAAAAATATTGGATTTCTTTATTCTTTTTATTATATTTTTTGACCAGGCAGTTTTCATCTTCTATTTTATCCCCATTAGTTTGTTGAATCCTTTCTGTTTTGTAATTCCCAACCATGAGTTCTGAAATAGTGCCTGCGCTTCATGTGATGTTGCGTAACCATCCATGACTAACACTGAGCAATGGCCTAATGATGACGGTCGAATGGAGCCTGGCCTACGACATTAAGCACATTTACAATAGAAAATAGAGCAACGGCATCTTCTGAAGTGTCTGTATAACTGTAACAGTCTGTAATACTGCTTCACTGTTCATTCACGCAACCTTCTATAATGCTATGAGCTGCCTATTTCTGATGACTGTTTGGTACATAGGTAATTGATGGAGTGTCAGCTCACTACTGTTTATTATACATAACCCATAGGTCTGTAAACAAGGTAACACGTACTTGTATCTTTCCCGCTACTTGAATGTGTTGCCCTGTGTTTTTCAGTCCAATAAGCTGCGTACTAAAACTCTGAAGAACACTCTGTATCCTGTGTGGAATGAGACACTGATCTACCACGGCATCACGGACGAAGAAATTACTCGTAAAACACTCCGGTTAAGAACAAATTAGAGACTTCTCCTTCTACTGTGCAGTGAGCCATAGCAACAAAATGGTTGACAGGTCTGAGTGGGTCACTGAGCTCTGTCTGTCTCTAGGCTTTCTGTGAGTGACGAGGACAAGTTTGGTCACAATGAGTTCATAGGTGAGACACGCGTGGCCCTGAAGAAACTCAAGTTCGATGAGAAGAAGAACTTTAATGTTTGCCTGGAGAGGGCAATACCGGTAAGCCAATGGAACATCACACAGACATCACATTTAATAGCGTGAAATGAGTCTAAGCACCACTTCTTCCTCTCTCGAAAGGTGAAGAGGGCTGTAGGCGGCTCGATTCGAGGAATGGCTCTCTACGAAGATGATGTAAGACGGCTAAATTCACACGACCGTGAAATTGATATAATAGTTGTTGCAGGGTTTCTTAGTGAAGGCCATTAAGGAGTATGACGTAAGAGCTAGTGTCTTTTCCACTTATCTTGTATTCTCTCCACTTTCTCTCTAATAGCTATGAAATCACTCGGGTAAAAGAAACACATTTTAGCAGATACTGTACACATGCTCAGTGCAAATCTGTTGAATGCAGGACTGGTTAAACTCAACACTGCCCCTAGTGGAATAAGCACACACAACCGCTTTAAGTTTGTTTTCTTTTGCTGGAATTCATACAAGCCACTGGTATATCAGAGCTGATAAACGGTCTCTAAAATGCTGCATAATTTACTTCATTTTAAGGCTTTATTACTTTTATATCAAATTCAATAGTGTAAATCTAATACATATACAGTATATACAGTACATCTAATTCCATACTTAGATGTGTAAACCAAGCATGTTTTTCATCAAACCTTTATGCATCCTATTTTAATCAGTGTACAAGATGGGTCACCAGGTAAAATCATAAAATATATATATATCAGAGCTGATAAACCCTCTCTAAAATGATAATATCGTACTGTAATGTATGCCAACATGTGTAGTTACAGGACGGTGACGCTCCCGAGGACAGAGGTCGTATCCTGGTGTCTCTGACCTACAGTAGCCAGCAGGGTTGTCTCATAGTGGGCGTGGTCCGCTGTGCTCACTTGGCTGCCATGGACTCCAATGGGTACTCTGACCCCTTTGTCAAAGTGTATGTGTTCTCCATTTCCTCCCTGTACCGGTGTGATAAATGGGATGTGTATTACAGGCAGGGTTGGGAAGTAACTGATTACATGTAATCAGTTAATCAGTTAATTGATTACATGTAATCAGTTACTTGTAATCTTATTACATGTAATCAGTAACAGTAATTGTAATCCATTACAATTACCAGCTAAAATAGTGGAATCAAAATACAGGTATTCTTTTTAGAAAATTAGATGATTACTTATAGGACTACTTTCAAATATAACAGGGACATTTTGCAGATGAAAAATATACTTTTAATTAATGTCAATCAATAATAGAAATAAAGTCCTACCTTAAAATGATCCCCTGAACAACATAAACAGTCACAAAAATATAGATTTGGCGTGCCAATGCAGTAAATTGCTTTGGATGGAATTTTAAAAAAACTATGTTTTTGCATGAAGTAATCTAAAAGTAATGGATTATGTTATACAATGTAGGTAATCCAAAAAATATGTTACTGATTATAATTTTAGTCTGGTAACTAGTAACTGTAACGGATTACATTTAAAAAGTAACCTACCCAACCCTGCTGACACATTACCGATTAAGGTTATCTGTGATGCACATACTTGACCCCACACTGCCTTGTTTGCTGTAGATTTCTGAAGCCAGATATGGGGAAGAAAGCCAAGAACAAAACACAGATAAAAAAGAAGACTCTTAACCCTCTGTTCAATGAGGTGGGTTCAAGTTTTTCATGTGTGATATCTACATTACCACATGACTCCAATGTTATATTATATTTTAGATTTACTCCCCTGCTCCCTATTTATGTCTTTAAACCTAACTGGTAACAAGAGAGCTGTAGAGAGAGGAGTAGAGAGGAGTGTAAGCCCGTCTGTTTACTCACTACAGTGTACAGTCTAATGTATCTGGCTCATGCTTTATACCTTTACAACACAAGGCACTGGCCTGCTCTGTAGCAGTTTATCTGTTATGGCTCTGAAATACAACTGCAAGGTCACTTTCAAGTGTGACTGTCCTCTTCGGGGAACCACAGACTTCAATTTGTGCTTCTCTCCAGCCACATTATTATTTAAATTTCTTCGTGAATTTAGAGTTTAAAATGTTGGGAGTTTCTTAACCCTTTCTTAATTGTTTTTGTAACGCTATCTTGAATCTCAAAGGCCGTCCATCCACACGTCCTTAGTCTTGTGTGTCCCATGTGTTTCAGGAGTTCAGCTATGAAATAAAGCATGCTGAATTAGCCAAGAAAACGCTTGAGATCTCAGTGTGGGATTACGACATTGGCAAATCCAACGATTTCATTGGTAAGTTATGGTTGCATATGCACGCCATCTACCCACCATTTGAGTCAATCAGTTTTTACAGTTTTTACATCTTCTCTCCAGGAGGATGTCAGTTAGGAATCCAGGCTAAAGGAGAAAGCTTGAAGCACTGGTATGAATGCCTCAAGAACAAGGACAAGAAGATTGAACGATGGCATGTTCTATTGAATGACAACACTGTTCAGTTTGAGGATTGATAATGAATTTTAGCATGTAATTGTCCATTGTCCAAAAGTCCATTTCCCCTTCATTCTATTATCTGTGAACAATTTATCTTCCAATGGACCATGGCCTATACCATGCCTCAAATGCAATGCTTTGGCTTGTTTCTAACAGCTTCAAATACACATTATTTATGCACCTGTGGTTTTCCGTGTTGCACAATAAACTAACTGAAATTATTTCCTCTTACATGCAACTGAGTAATGATTTAATAGGAAACCAATTCTATGGAAAAAATAAACCCTCCTTCCCGCTACCACAGAATATAGTTTTTTTCGTATCTGCTTTTTACCCAGGATCAATCATCATATCTTTTCAATAGATCATATACTACTACTACGTGTTATTGGACCCACTGATTGCATTGTGTGTCAACTAAACATGTTATTTGTGTTATTATGTATATTGTCATATACTAGTCATCTTTATTATTATATCGTACAATTGTGAATGCTTACTGCAACATTAAAGTGTTGTATAAAGGTTTGTTTATAAATGTGGAAGGTGTTGATTTTCAGAATGCATTAATGCATCACATTAGCTATTGCCACCATCACTACGAACTAAGATATTGTGTAATTTGCTGATATAGCATGTTAATGCCTAATTGTATGATGTTGGATGGAATATTGTAACAAACAAGGCATGTATACAAAATGCTAAATCAAAAAGGCCTGTATTGAAATTGCTGCATATAAATAAATAATTATGCAAATCTTTATTTAATTATGCAATAATTATGTTATTTATTTTGTATGACAAATCAGAATTTTTCATTTTCTATGTTCATATTGTTTATGTTGATATTCATACTGTATACTGTAGCACAAACACAGTTATCAATAAATACATCAAAAGTTCCTTTCCTGCACAGCTTGTATACTTTACATCAAGTGACATGGCATGAAACTCTGTTTGAATCAGGCGAGATTTGAACCAATCAGCTCAAGAAGACACGCACATGTGACCTTCGACTTCTCTTGATAGTCTCCTTGCCAAGTAGGCAAAAGTTAAAGCATGTCCGGCAAAATCTGTTCTTCTTTTACACTTTCAAGGTAAAGTTACAGTATAACCAAAAATAGACAAACCCTACCAAAGCTCAAACAACCAAACCAGAACTCAACATATCAAACCAAATATGTTTGTTACATTTTTTAATCAAACTTAATGTTAATTATATTATTACCATATTATTATCAACATTGTATTGTGTTATACATTCTTTCTTAATTCTGATAAGAGATGATTATATCCTATTACTACATCATACATAATTGAAGAAAACTACATATTAGTTGGTATAAAATACATTAAATTATATTATTCTATAGGTAATATAACAGATTGTTACCAACTATTTGATATTTTCCTTAACAGAATTAGTTTTCTTTATTTAAATGTGTACAATTTAACTGGATATAATCCAATTATTATGAAGTGACTTGACAGACCAATATCTCATTATCAATCTTTAGACCACATCTGAATTGATGGGAGGCTGCGCGTTAGTGATGTGTCCTTGAGGGTGAAGGGGGGTGGCTATAGTCAATATTTACAGCCTGGGGAGAGAGCGATAGAGATAGGGAGAGAGAGAGAGAGGGAGAGAGTGTGGGAATGGAGGGGGGAGGGGGGTGATGCTGAACCACTTTGTTTGGGTTAGACAGATCATACGATGTCTGGACTGCTGGGTGTTGACATCATTTTACAACTGCAGGAAAGCCCCCCTGCTGCACTTAAAGCCGTGTTGCTGTTCATCCCTGCATCAGAACACTGTAGCTGTAAGACAGGAGGAGAGAGGAAAATAACTAGTTTGATCCAGATTGTAATGCAAAGGCTCTTCCACTGCCACTCTTGCACAGCCGCTTTGGATGCCAACACAATGCGAATTGCACTTGTTGTTCTCGTTTTTGTCTCTTCATGGACCACTGTAAAGGCCGTAAATAACTGTGCCTGGATTAAAGTTTTGTCCAACGGGGAAACCCATCACAGTTTTATCCGGACTGACAAGAGGAAACCCCAACAGCGTCTCTATCACAGCGTCTGGTCGAAGGAGCACGCCCTTCTCAAGTGCGCTTGGATTGATGATGTGTCTGTGATACATAGCTATTTTATTTTGTGTAAAGACAACATGACAGAGTTTGTGGCGTCCCAAAAAAATTTCCAGTTTGACATCGACCTTATGTTGGCAACCAACGGACCATGTCCCGCCATAACCTTTCCAGCTGGACGTGAAAGGCGCCGCGCTGACAATAGGGTGGCTCGCAGCCTCCGCGAAGTTATGACGTCAGAGAATCGCAGCCACACGCGCGTCAAGCGTGGCTTTATTGTTCCTGGGACGCTTTGGTGCGGCTCTGGCCACAAGGCACCATCCTATTTTGATTTGGGTAGTTATTTCTGTTTGTTTATATTCTTAGTTTGGCAGGATTATAAACTGGTCTCTCGAAATGGTCCTTTTACAATGAAGGGGGTCCAGGGGGGGTTGCTTTTTAACTAGGCTAATTAGGCTAATCATTTAAATTAAGATAGTAGCAACAAAAGCTAATATTGATGACAATAATACTATAATAATAATAAGAATTAACAACAATGTTACACATAATTGCATCAAAATAATATGTTTACAGAGAATAATTGATAATGAAATGTGTTTATGCTGGTGTCATGCTGGTGTCATGCTGGTGTCATTCTGAATCTATTTTGAACAACTTGACATCGATGCAATCTTGTCGTTCAGGTGTTTTTTCAGACACTGACAGCTGCTGCCGCGAACACGACCATTGCAAAGACACAATTCAATCATTTCAGTCCAGCTTCGGCGTCTTCAACAGCAACATGTTCACAATGTCTCATTGTGACTGTGACAACAGGTAAATGCGTCTAGCCGTCAATACTTTCAACAACAGAATAATAAAGCCTTAGCTCACATATTTGGACAAATTATCAACTAAACCCAAATATGATGCTAGGTTCCGCAGCTGTCTAAATGAGGCGCAGGACAGCATATCTGGTGTGGTGGGCTATACCTTTTTTAACCTACTGAAGATGCACTGCTTCGAGTTTTCTCACAAACTCCAATGTACAGAAAGAAACTGGTTTGGAATGTAAGTTCAGCCTTGTGTGACTCTCGCTTAAATGTTGTGCGGTTAGTTCAGTAAAGGTATACCTTACGTGATTAATGTGTCTAACCAATAGGATGCTGTCCAACATGTCACTGACAGGTGTAAGGAGCAGAAGATGTCAGTGTACGCCGTGGTTCATCCACCCACGCTTTATGGCTCGGGCGTGTCAGACAACGATATAGCATATTCTGTGTCAACAGTAGCCCATGAGAGCACAACGTTCTTCTCCACAATGTCAGAACTGGTGGAGGCAGCCACAGCAACCCCTGGCCTCATCCAAAGATGGGCCCTGGGTCCCAGTGTCTATACTACCATGGATGCCAAAGACACAGTCAGGATTACATCCGCGCCTGAGACCAGCGCTTCTCAGCACAATGGCTTGTCAACCAATAACCTCAGCAGCTTGGCTACCACCACCAAAGCCAATATGTCGAATGGTAGCAGCGTGAAACAGCAAGAAACAGTGAATATGAGTAAGTTTACAGACTTTTGTATTTTAAGATTGTATAGGCTATTTCAACACGTAATTTCATCTTTATATATGTAGAAGAACCAATCTCCAACTCACTCTTTATGTTTTTAAGCACAGCAACAAACACACAAAATGACCAAATGGAAGTATAATCATTCAGATTGAAATTCAGTCTATAAATAAATCTGAGGCCATGGTTCTCAGCAGGAAACTGATAGTGCTTACTTTGGGTAGGGAATGAGTCCTTATCCCAAGTGAAGGAAATCAATGAAGAAGCCAGTTGAGGTGGTACAGGCATCTGGCAAGGATGCCCCCTGGGCACCTCCCTTGGGAGGTGTTCCAGGCACGTCCGGTTGGGAGGAGGCCTTGGGAAAGACCCAGGACTAGGTGGAGAGATTATATCTCCACATTGGCCTGGGAACCCCTCGGGATCCCCCAGTCAGAGCTGGATAATGTGGCTTGGAAAAGGGAAGTTTGGGGTCTCCTGCTGGAGCTGCTGCCACCGTGACCGGAAGGATGGATGGATGAAATTCAATCACCATTTTCATGTTTTGTTTTCTATCTTAACTCTGAGGTTGAAAAATTGTGCTTTGGGAAAACTACTAGCTCAAATGCTGAAAATATAAATGGAAATACTCTGTGTAAAGCTACTTTCAACCACTAGGGGACATCCAGACAAACTAATGGGTGCTTTGTATTTTATAGGTGAGCAGCTGTCTTGCAGTGTCTACAAGGACCTGGATGAGTGTCACTTCAAAATCCTTCCCAACAAAAAGAGATTTGGCCTCCTCAACCCAGAGCCCAAAACCCTCTACCACTGCAACTGTACCTCTAGGTAAATATCTAATAATAGTGTGTCACTATCACTGCTATTTTAAAGATGCATGGTAACACTGTGATATATTTTTAACACATTACACATCACATTACTAATACCAGTTTGGGGATATTGAATTATAAGAAGTACATAATGAGTATAAGCTCAAGTTAATGCCTGACTGTTAAAGTGACCCAAAGAGACAAATACAGCACATCTCAGCAATTACACAAGACAAAAGTATAAAGACAGTAGTTTGTCTTTGGGAGATATACTGTATATGGATACTAATAAATCTGTTCCCTCCAAATTATCTTTCAGATTGTTCCAGATTCTGTCACAGCAAAGAGAAGTGACTGAAATGTGCACTGTAATACTGGAATACATTTCTCTGTCCTGCTTCCTGAAACCAGTCTGTACAGCAAGAAAAGTGTTAGTACACACACACACTCGCACGCCCACACACACACAAATAATGATTCACTTCTGAATTAATTACACATACATTAGATGCATAGCATATGCCTGCACAGTCCACAAACACAGTATGTATTAACCCCCCCCACCCCGCCCATACACACACCCGCAGGAACAATGAAATAACCAAATAACCAGATAACCCGGATGTGCAATCCAATATATTAGATAGGCTACATATAGTGCAATAGGCTAAATATAGTGTAATACCTAGGCTACGTCTAAAGTAATACTATATGTGTTCTCTCCAGCTGTTCGGCAGTTATTGTCGAACCATCGCTTCCGCAGCTGGTGCTCGCCAGAGACGTGGATACAGAGGCGGGGCGCCATCTACAGGCACTGAGTATAAAAATCAGGAGGCCCAACTCCAAGAGAGCCAAACGCACGGATCGAGCCCCCAGGCTCCACAAACTCTGTGTTCGAATGGCCCGGCACAAAATAAACAATACAATGAAAGTGAACAATAATGTTAATCTCAATACACTGCTAACCTAAACGTAGAAAACGGTCAACACGTTCAGATTATTATTGTAGGACTAAAGTTCATGAACACTGTATTATGTAAATATGTGTATGTATACTTATTTTTAGTTAGGGTTGATAGTATTTCTTATATTGTAAAATATGTTTGGTTCTATATAAGAATAATGTGTAAATAATTGCAGCCCTATTGAAATAGGCCAAAGTTTGATGTGGTATTTAATGTATGTATTTATGTATGATTGTGTATGCATGTAGTCTATGCCTTTGTGTGATAGGTATGACACTAAAGTTAATAATACATTAAATGGTAATTGTGGTACTTAATTCGCTGTTATAGGCTACAGTATTTTTATTTTTTTATTAGCTAATTCAGAATATTATGTAAATTAATACTTTTGTGTTTTTAGCCTAATCATTTTTAGTAATAATATAGTTTAAAACTCTTACCATTATAACACCTCCAGCATAATAATAAATGATGTGTGCGAGTCAGACGCAGACGTATATAGCCTATCTTTGAGCATCTTACCAACATGGTCACTCACTATAGCCTTTGCGTTTGGGTCTCCGTGGTAATGATGAATAGCTGTCAGGTAACTCAACTCCCCTCTGATGTCACAAAAAGTAATTGAAACCCAGTTGAATGCTGCAGCCATGGAACCGAGAGAGCTCTGATCCCCGCCTCTACCGAGCAAACATTCCACTACGGAGGGAAACACGGACTGGAGAACATGGCGCACTTTCTCGGGCATAACTATTTCTAAGAAAAAGGTTAAGTAGGCTACCTGATCGTTCATAACTTTGATATCGCACCACCGTAGAACGTTTAGGCAATAAGACAGGCTTATTGTTTTGGATGGGTGTGAACGTTTTCCTATCCGGAACTGCTATAGGATGAAAGTTCAGAGTCGCTGTTACAGTGTATAGTGGCAGGATGGAAAAGCGAAGGACAAGAAAAGAAAAGGTAAGCTTGCCCAAAAGACAGGCGATGCTCATCAGTAGGCTACGCCAAAGTTTGCAAATGGCCCGTGGCAGTATAGGGAGGGAGATCATATATGTGATGCTAATAGTCTACTGCAGGGCATTTCCATGGTTTTCACAAACGAGTCAACAGTTTGATTTGATTACTTTTATGTAGACTACTGTAGATCCTACTTAGGTGGAATCCAATTATTTTAACGTGTTCCTGTTCATAAATAGACGTTTTTTAGTTGTGATTTCACAGTCAACACCTTAAAAAATGTTATTCCATGGAGAGGAGTTGGGTGAAGGGGTCTTTATTTTAACTTTAGACAATCTGAACAGCAAAAAAATACTAAAAAATACTTGTATTGAACTTGTATGTCTTTTCTTTTAATCAAAGAACATATTATAGCGCAGAAATTATACTGTCACGAATAAAATGAAAGTTGTCGGCCTACTGTACATAGATTAGGCTAATCTTAATGTAAAAACTGAACTACTGTACTTTCACTGATTTAACAGATGACCAGAGAGCAACACGTTGTATCAGAGCCTATTTGAACACATCAGGGGTGTTGTGTCAGTATTTTCAGGGACATTACTTCAATTATTGTGCCCCATACATCTTTCTGACCTGTCATACAGAATGTAAATGTGTGTGGGGGGGAGGAGGGGGGGGGGGGGTGTTGTTTCTCCCACACAA
>JAODTR010078942.1:0-14959 GCA_025399935.1 Amblyopsis rosae | reverse complement strand
GGTGAACAGGACCAGGGGTTGGGTCCTTCACCATAGACCTGATGACTGGCTTTGGCCCTGAGATATGACGAGATAAGTTAAAATACAAAACTGTACGATAGAAATGGAAAAATAGAACAAACATTAAGTTAATATAAAATATATTACGGTCTATAATTAATTATGTTATATACAGTATGCAGTACTGGAATGATTTATTGAAAATACATGTATATTTTTTGTTTATTAATTACCAATCCAAAAAGAGTATGACCACTGTTAAATATAAATTACTCATAATAAACCCAAAGGTACACAATACTATTAACCTTTTATGTTTAATTGAACTTCCTTCAAAAATGTCATCTTTAGTCCACTTGTGTTTGCACAGTAGTACATGCCAGTGTCTGTGATTGTTGCATTTGTAATTTGCAGCACAAATGTCCCTGGTTCTTGTTTTGATAAAATATGAGGAGTGTCATACATGGATTCATAAATACTGTCAAAGGTAAAAGTTCCTCCTAAGAATTCAGGCTTCATTCCAGCAACAATCCTGAACCAAAACAAAAAGTTTCCAGAACTAAACACATTTGTGTCACGGTTACATATTAGATTCACTCTTTCTCCTACAAGAGCACTCATTGAAACCACTGGCTGATTGACAGCTGTGCATTCTGAAAATAAAGAACATGAACAAGTTATTATAAATATTACATATACTACAAATATTGAGATCAACTCATAACTAATATTAAATGATATACAGACTATAGATAAAATATATATGGAGAAAAGAAAACATTCTATACTTACGGCCAGATGTTAGTAAAAAAATTATGCAAACCACAGCATCTGATAATAACATTCTCAGAAGATGCCTCCTTCATTAAACAGAAGTATAAGGACTCGAGATTCACATTGATGTCATCCTACTGTAACTTATAATAAAGGGAGGGCACATACAGCATTTGAAGCCTAGCCTGATTGGTTTCTTGTCTTATTGACTCTCAACACTAGTGGAAATATATATTTTCAATGTGCACTTAAAGGTATAGTCAGCTATTGCAAGATTAAATGTAAGCTAATACACTTTTTGTGAAATTCAACAAATGTCTCCTCGCATTTTGCTAGCTTACCGTTCTCTGCGCGTGTTGAAAAAAATCATCTGATACTACTACACAGCCCTGGCTCTGTAAAAAGTAACATAAACAAAGTGGTGAACACCGGTTGTATCAACAAAGGCGTACTGTAGCACTACACTTTGCTTCACAATGAATTTCAACGTGAGGCACAGCCGCGGTGGACCACAGAGCGATACTGTTTTGATTTGAGCTCAAAGTTAGACACAATAAATAAATGTAACTTTTATTTCATGTCACTTATGTTTTGCCAGAAGAATTCTTCCACCTTCTTTACAAACAAATCAATATATATAAAATCTTCATCACAATCTTCACATTGACAGTGAATCTAAAAATCTATTCAAATAACTCTTCACCATGGTGCTTATTTCCCAGTATCATGCCAGTGGTGTGTGGACACAGTTCAGAAGTGTACAGAATGGGGAATTGTTTGGTGAATTGAACATGATTTCATATACTATATTTCTCAACCAGTTGCGGTCCTGCTGGGCCAGACGACCAACCCAGCATAATGTGATTTGTTGAGGGCAGAAACTAACACAACATGCCCCGTCAGAAAACCCACACTTCTGATTTTGTGCTCAGGTTTCACAGGCCATGGCAGTTTCTGCACATTTTTCTCAATGTACTTCCTTGGCCTGTTCATGTGAAAATGAGGCGACTGCATTATTGTGATGAAGAGATAAAGTATGTGTGACACTAGGGGGCACTATACTTCCGGTCATGAACATGGATGAACAGTAAAACCAAAAAAACACCCCAAACATTTATTATTATAACTAATATTCTTCATCCCACTTTATATCTCATTCAGAAACATTATCTTAAACGAGTGACGCCCATTTATTTAAATTAGAAAATGCTGTGTCAGCATAACATTTCTAACTAGGTTCTATAATATGAATATAAAATACTTTATATAAAATAATATATAATATAATCTATTTAGGCCTATTATTTAGATCTATAATTTACGTTAGGCTTCATTATTAGAAAATGCCATCTTTCTAGACCCCAGACCCTAGACAGGAAAAGACAATAGTTTTGGCTTTGTATTCAGGCCTATATTAAACAGTAACCCAAAGTCCACTTGTGAATTCCTCTTGCAACTGTTGTCAAGGGTCCCACCATCAGTAAAGAGCTGTGTGTGAGAGAGTTACAGTGGCAGCCATACTGTGCATGCACATGCCATAACACTACCTCCACCCCCATTCACACAGGAGGTGGCGTGCTTTGAGTCAGGAGCTGCTCTGCAGCGTTTCCGCTCCGCCCTATACTTCCACCACTCTTCTACAGATTAATCTGTCTCATCTGCCTGAAAAGCCCTTTTCTTTAACTGTACTGGTTTTGCAATGTACATTTAAGCACACTTTAACCTTGCCCTACTGTTCTTGAGGCTTACCGTTGGTTTGCATGTTGAGGTGAGCTCTCTGATGTTATGCTCGTGCAGTATTGTCTGTAGTGGTCTTTGTACACAGTAGGCTGTATGCTCTGGAGGGTTGTCTATCTGTCTGACCTTTAAGAAGGGGGTTTCTTCCCCTGTATGTTTCTTAACAATAAACCAAACAGTTGACTGGTACAGTATATTTGGTCATGTTTGGCTATGTCTCTGATTGTTGTGTGCAGCCCTGCATTCTAGTGGAGTGTTATTTTATCATCTACAACTTGTGGATATGTAAAGCACGTACACAGCTCTGTCCAAAATATCATATTTAAATGAATATATATTAATGATACTGTTACCTACAGTTTTCTGTATGTTGGTGAACGGATGTTAACAGTTAATTGTAGAAAACGATTGCTAAGTTTGTTTTAGACATTTAAGATGTCAGACCATGACAGTCTGTCTGCCTTTGCAGATATTTTATATCACAACTCTTAAGGCTGCTCATATAATTATCTGCCAGTAACATAGTAACCACTAGGACTAGGTCTAATTTTCACTGCTGACTAACAGAGAGATTGGGTTGTTTATCATCATCAACAATTTCACTGAGATATAGGCAAGATGTTATCATATTTACCTTTAAAAAAATAAAATGCTGATAAGCACTATTGATTTATCAGTGATTGGTAACACACGTATGTGATTTATGCTGTAAGGTAATACTGTTATTCAGGATGCACACATACAAAGCCATTTGTTTGTTTTTATATTGCAGGAAAATGTGCCTAAATCAGGTGACATCTGATATAGTGGCTGATAAGAAAGGGATAAACAAAATGACTGCTGCTCAAACTGACATCTCATTCAAGGTACTGCACAGACACAGAAAATACATTAAACGTTTAGTTTCAATGGTAATTTTAATTTGTAACAATCGACATAAGTATTCATTATCATCAATTACATATTGATGTTTTGTTTTCACTTTGACACTGACTGGTGTGGATAATCGTACTATAATGTCACAGGTTTGTGAATAAGGCATATATACTGTATATATACACAGTATACTGTAAATACTAGAGAGAGAGAGAGAGAGAGAGAGAGAGAGAGAGAGAGAGAGAGAGAGAGAGAGAGCGAGAGGTCAACTTAGGGCACCAAGGATAGAAGGACAGTTAGTAAGGTTGGAGGAGATAGAGCACATGTGAGGTGTGAAAGCTGAAAGGATAGAAGGATAATAAAGGAAGGGAATGACGACAGGAATACTGTGACTAATAAGTGTCTTTAACCACCAAAACACAACTAAAGAAACATTGGATAGCTGTCAATCAACGGTACATCTGTGTCAAAACATGGCATCCCACAGTAAACAAAACAACGTATCTTTATAAAGTAAACAATACAGTAGTAGTTACATTGTTGTATTTCTTTATGCAGTTTAATAGTGTTAGTCTCAACTGTTGAGAGTACTTTAGACACTAATAAGGAAGCTTATCTAATCAAATGAAAAAAATCTCAATGCAATTGTTCAAATTCATAGTAATAATTGCTGACCAATCAGAAATATTATAGGCCTATTGGTGGAAGAGGGAAGTATATAGAATAACATTGTAATATATGTAATACAATTTTTGAAGCTGTAAATTCACATTCCACAAGGCTATACATTAAATGGGCGATAGAGGGTCACAACACCACTACAAATGCTATTGATCCTGGCCATTCATTTAATTCAGTTTTCTGTCTGTATGGGAAAGGATGGAATTGCATTTCCAGCTGTAATAAAAGCATCATATGCATGTGTTGTACTGTATGCATTCAATATTGTATGCATAACATTTGTAATTGATTTTAAAACACGGATACCTGTAAACTGCTGATAAAACCTGTTAACTTGGTCTTTTACCAGAAAGTCCATACAGTTTTTTTTTGAGGTTCTAAAATTAATACTAACATTCACAACAAAACTGTACTAATCAGTTTTTCTGAGCCTTGGATTATGTAAAAGCAATGGTTCAAGGCCAAGAATAGCAGAATTGGTACTGTTTCAGTGATGCATATTTTTGAGCGGGAAGCCCTCTTGTCTCTGTAGTCAATAAAAATATATGCGTTTTGTTTTCGTTTTTTTCTCAAATATGTCATATGAAAAACTCCCGAAATGGAAAGAAAGCTTCCTATGGCACAACATTAGAAGAACCTATTGATTCCACTATGTAGCAAGAGTCCATAATCTGTTTTTCTCTGTGAAGATGATGTCCATTATCTTTTGAAGCAGGCTAGCAATGCACACACAGTTCCTTTTTCACCTCCAAGGATGAGGACAAAAAATACTGCCACCATTTTCTTTTCTCTCCGGAGAGCTTCTGCAATGGCCAATGATGTGGCAGCCATTTTGAATTGACAGCACCCACTCTGTGTCCAAAGACTCCATTCACCATCAGCACTCACATACACATCATGCAACTACATTTATAAAATATAAAATTCCATGGGTTAGGGTATATATTTATATAGATTTATACATACATATAAATTCATATACTTTTTAGTAATGTTAATCTGTTGTGTTGTTCTTCTCACAAGATACAAAATATATTTTCATATGTAGCACATTACGTAGTCAACATATTCAAAATGAGCAACACTCAGTCCTTTTCTCAACTTTTCGAAAAAATCCCATAATAAAAATAAGTTCTATGTTCTTTTCTCACTTGTATCTTACAATATATTTTCTCTCTGTCAAAAAACACACGCATGTCCCTTAGTTTTTTGTGGTTTCTCTTGGTGGCAAAATGGCGGCAGTAACAATTAACACGAAGAAAGAATATAAAAAAATCACATAATGGTGGTGCTCTTCAGCGTGTATAAATGTCAAAATGGTGGCCGTTGTTGAAATAGAACACTCACAAAAAGGGTGGTTGGTGTCTTCAAACAAAAAACAAACAAAGAAACAAAATGGTGGCGTTACAATGGGCACTTGGCACACCCGCACTCCAGGCCGGTCTCCATCTCCTCGGAATACGAACTGCCGTCGGTACAGCGGAAGAGCACCTTCCTTCTCCGGCTCTTGGTAGGGCCGCAGCAGACACCAGGGGGCGCCGACGCCTGACAGGACCTGGGGCACTCCAACCGGGGGATCTTGCTGGCGGACGTGCACGTCTTCATGGGGTGGTGGCGCTTCAGGTGCTCCCTCACCATCTCGCCGGTGCACGTCAGCTCTGGGGAGGAGGAGCGGTTAGGTCGGGCACATGCATTGTTCCGGAAGCTCTTGGACGTAAAGCCAGCGCTCTTACCAGTGTCGCAGGCGGGTCCGGTGAAGCCCGGCTCACAGTGGCAGACGGGCTCGCCCACCTCCGACACCTGACACTCCCCGCGTCCGCAGCGATGCCCCCTGCAGGCAGGAGGCAGCTGGCGCCGTTCACAGAGCTGGCCCTGGTAGCCGTCGTCACACTGACAGCTGTGCGACGAGCCCTTGGGGACACACAGGCCGTGCACGCACCTAGCGGATGGAGAGGGCGGGGTTAGATGCCGTGATCCAGCTGCAGTGTGTGTGTGTGTGTGTCAAAAAGTACTAACATTATTTTAAATGATGGAAATCATTGGTGGATAAAATCCCTGATACAGATATTGCTCATAAATGATAGAACATATTGTTTGTTGAACAGCATGATGACATATGGATGTAAAATAGAAAAGCTCCTCTAAACTGTATCTGTACTCACTGTAAATCACTTTGGGTGTTAGCTAAAAATGCCACTAGATGGCATGCTAAGCACACAAGCATCTCAGGCCAACACAATTGCTTCGTGGGCGTCACACCCACACACACTAACATGCACGCAAAGAAGAAAGAATAGAGGAGCTGCGATTGACACAGAGTTGGAACACAAACAAAAATAGTGTGGTCTGCACCACTTTGTTTGCGTTTCCATTTAGGCTACAGCAGGGCTTTGTAGAAACAACTTAATTCTATTTTCAGCACTCACACCGAACGAACAGCTAGTGGTCGGACCATGAGTAGACATTTAGCTGACAAAAGTGTATTCACTTTCAGTCGCTGACTACACCTTTAAGTTTGGTTCCAAATGAATTCCCGGTAACTGTGTGTGTGTGTGTGAGGCACCATTTGCCAATTTGACAGAGCATTTAATTGTCGGCAGTGCTGCTGCTTCAATGTCCTATTAATGTCCGCCCCCTCCCCGTCATTATCACGCCGCCTTTATCACGGGCTCATTATCGTAAGTGAGGATAGGCAGTTAACTCACCTGGCATAATGAATACCAGGACAATGGCAGAAAGGGAAGATGGCTCTACACTCTCCGTGACGTACCTGCTGTTCTGACAGGGGTTAGGCGCTGTCTTTTGGTCGCACAGGGCCCCCGTACGTCCCGGCGGGCAGTCACACGTCACGCCCGTCTCCCCGCCCTGCCGGCATGCTCCCTGGGCACACACACTGCAGGTGTGGCAGCCTGGCAGGAGAACCTCGGCCTGCGGACCACCACAGACAACATGGAGGCTGGTTTACACAGGCATCTTCTTAGGTGACGTTTTTATGTTATTGTCCTGGTGTAGTGTTTCTTTCTTTTACTGTGTATTGCATTTTATATTGTGTGTAGTGTATATTACCTACTGTATGCTGCATTTAATGTACAGCACTTTGTGACTCATATCTGTGTAAAGTGCATTTCTTTTTATAGTGAGTGGCTTCAGTTACACTCTGTAGTTTTTACATCTCTTTTAGTCAGACTCATTTCTATCTTTTAAGGTCGAATGAGAAGATATTTTTCCCCCCTATCAAAAGATCTGGGGGTGCTTACAAACTACAGTGGGTGATTGTAGCTCTTGTTTGTTTTTGAATGTAAACTATACTTGCTATTCTGTATTTCTTGTTCTGTTGACTCAACAGATGCTGTTCCCCTCAGGGAAGAATAAACTGCCAGCGTGACATATCTTATTGTTATTAATATAGTTATATCTTCCAAAAAGAAGATGTTTTTTTTCCAATGGATCTGGGGGTGCTTACAAGCTATAGTAGTAGATTGCAGATCGTGTTAGATTTTCTACTGTGTAATTCTGCATTTGTTGTTCTGCTGACTCAGCAGACACTTTTCCTCCTCAGGGATGAACAAACTGACTGCATTGTTATTAACATACTTATAAGCCGCAAAGAGAAGACAGTTCCCCCTATTCTATTGTACATCTATTGCACATGTAGTATGCCTTGTTCTGTATTCAGACACGTTCCAGCGTACCGTACTGTTAATAATATAACTAAAGTAATACCTTGCTCTCTGCCCCGCGGGGGCCTAGGGCTCCCTTTGGCATCCGGTAGCCCAGGTCCTGGAGGTCACCGTTGACCCGGACGTTGTGGATGCAGCCATTAAAGCCCTGCGGGGGGCGCTCTGGCCCCGGGCGCAGGCCTGTCGCTGCTACCTGGGCAGGGACACCTGGAAGGAGGATGAGTCTGTGGTTAGAGTATCAGCTATGTATGTGCACGTAATGTGGGTATATCAGGCAGGCGCTGCACGAACCTGAGGGAACCCCTCAGTAACACGTTAGCTTTACATGCTCCCTTAGTAACACATGTTAGCTTAGCTTATTTATTTATGTATATCTATGTATGCATGTGTGTGTCTTTCTTTATACCTCCGATGTAAAGCTGGGTGTTGTGGTCCACCGAGGGCTGGCGTGCCAACTTTCCCAGACTCTTGGGGGCGCCATTGTCCACGACCAGGCTCAGCGAATGGTTCTGAATCAACAGCTCCACTGTGTGAAACAGGCCATCATTCACTGACTCCACGCTGCACGCACGCACGCACGCACGCACCCACACACACACAGTGAGAGAGAGAAAATGAGGTGATTAGTATGGTTCCCATTACAACAAATTATACTTCTCAAACAGAAAAGGGGATTTGTGTAGAAAATAAATACACAATAGAGAAAACTACAGTGCCAGACATAACACAGACTAAAACAAGATGTTTACGTATTTGGCTTTTTCCTACTGATTTAGTGTGGGTGAACCGGCGAGGGTTGGAGCCCAGACCTTGCGGGACGACCATTCTACGGCTACTTATAGGCTATTGTTACCGAACCGCTGACATGTCTAAGAAAATAGTGCGTCAGCAAAGACAAGGCAATGAGACTTTTGACAAGGTCATGACCCTTTGCGTCATGTCTGACCCTAAGTTTGTATGTGTGTGTGTGTGTGTGTCTGAGATACTGTACCCCGCTAAGTGGTTTTTGCTGGAAGAGAGACGGACAGCTATAGAGACAGTGGTTTGGCATGGCTGAGAGAGAGAGAGAGAGAGAGAGAGAGAGAGAGAGAGTGTGGTGTGTGTGTGGGAAGGGGGGGGGGGGGTGTATAACTGACTGTTCCCTCCCCTCACCCAAAGCCTGGGGAGAACATCAGAAACACAAAGGATGGAGTAAAAGCCCCTCTTTCTACTGGTCTTGTCCAGAACCCAAAACTATGTCTAAACCTCCTAAACAACCTCTGATGATGTCTAGTGACACCTGCTTAGAGAGCCTTCCATTGTTCAGTAGTGTTGTGACTAATGGGACTAATGGAAGCAGTAACACAGTCTCTGGAGGCAGGCCAAGATAGTGGAACATATAGACAGTATATTCAGTACATATTGTATAATGTGACCTCACAAAGAAAATGCATTGTAGGGAATGCTACTCTATGCAGACATTTAACCCTTAACATTCTGTGGTTTCCACACAAGGCAATACACCTGAATATTGTTAATTTGCTACCATGTGTAGAATATAAGATACTGCAACATGTGTTGTGAATCTGATGTCTTGATAAACGCATGGTTTGGATTCAAGGAAAAAGAAAACCAACACGACATCAGCACAAACAACAAGATATATCATTGAGTTATGTCAGAACATCAATCATCCGAGCTCTGCATTCCACCGGCGGTTTCTAAAATAAGAGATCTGACTTCGACGTGGGCCCAACAGACACATGCATGGCTTGCATCAGGAGTCTTGTAATTCGATAATGGTCCCAAACAGGCCTGCTGCAACCAGGCAACATGACGGTCTGCACTCCAAAAAGATTAGCCCTCTCCCTTCCCCGCACTCCACTTTATTTATCCTCCACATGGGTTTTATCTGCTCCTCTCCCGGTTCTAGATCTCTGGCTCTGGCCTCTTTGTGCCTCCTGTTTATAGCTCCATGCTCGCTCAATTTGTATTTGAATCTATTTAATCCTCCATCCTTCATGCATCTATTGCTTCTGTTTTCTCTCATATCATGTTTTCTTGCTGGTTTGTTTGTTGGTTTAAGGGGTGTGTGTCCCCTTAAACCCTTCAAGTCACCTCAAGAACAAGAGCTTGATAAAAAATACATTGCGCAAACATTGTACCGCACACATTCAGACCCGTCTGCAGTGACCCCTTCCCTCCACTGGGTGGCAGTAAATAACCAATAACGAGTTTTGTGCTCAAACAGCGCCCCTCACTCACTAGTGTGCATGCACATGTATGTGCATGCACATTATTGTTATTACACATTATTACACATTACACACACATTATTATTGCACATTATTGTGTGTGTGTGTGCGTGTGTGAGGCAAATTTGTTAAAAGTGGCCCATTATGGGGAAAAAATAAACACATTCAATAAAAATAAACATGCGCACAAGCTGGTGCAAATTTTCAACTACACATCCCTCTCTCCCTCTCCCTCTCTCTCTCTCTCTACATCACTTATGTGAAGTCAATTTCCTGTCAGGCCAGAATCAAATACTATACATTGAGGGCGTGCTTGCGCGCACACACGCACGCACACACACACACACACACACACACACACACACACACACACAAACAAACGTGTGCAGTAACACATTTAAGTAACACTAATGAACTAACAAAAACTAAAAAAAACTAAACCCAAAGTTACTTTTCGTTCGAAGACAAATAGAGAGATAATTACCAGTTGCTGATATCTTACAGTAATACATGGAAAAGATCCCCCTACACCATTACATCTAATAACAGTAATACTATTATGCTCTTATTGTGCAAGGTTTCCTAAACCAAATGTGTGGCGTGTATTGCATGTGTGTACTGTATGTGTGGATAGTGCAGTGTGGTTATGAATGTGGCTTTGTGTTTGTGCTTCTACAGTTAAGTGTGTCCATCTTTGTGTGTGCACGTATCTGTGCGTGTGTTTGTGTGTGTGTGTTCCCAATCTGGTTAAAATTATGTTGAGCAAACAGCGTCCCAGTCCCATATCGCCGTGGTAACCTCAATTAGTTGTCACTAAGAAGGCAGCTGCTGTGCGGCAAGCTCTTGCACTGTTTGGTATTCCTTTCCTATCTCTTTTTCAAGCCTTCGTGAACCTGACTAGTCGATAAACATGACCTTTGCTGTATGCTCGTTATATTATATATGCTCCTGATTATTATAATTATTTGTATTTATTTATTTTGCTTTTCACAGCAGTTCATGAATTCATAAGGATTCAGACATGCAACAAGGTGAACAGGTCCAGATGATTTTGGATGAATAACAGCTGTGATTGGCTATCTGCATACGCCTTAATGCTGCTGTGGGGGTCTGTCTGTGACGGGGGTGCCTAAAGCACCTGCTTTAGGCATAATGACCTCATGACATGCACCTGCAGTAAAGTCCACATGGCTGAAACCACATTCTGACACAGGAGGAGAACGTGATCACCTATTATTTATTTCTCCACCTCTTCAAAGCAGGTGTAATCCAGTTAGAGCATTTGCTTGTGTAGAGGAAGCAATGGTAGAAGTTATCCGAGCAAGGCAAAGACCCAGGTCAAGGAGATAAGCCTTGCTTGCTTGTGTCCCATTAAAAAGAGACATTTTCCTTTGTTTGCCGTTTAATGTCTTCTTCCACGAGTAGCTGCTATGGCATTTATTTGACTTTTTAATAGTCACCCAAATAGAACTGTTTGGGGTGAGGGTATAGAAATACGCTCCTGTTGTCTATATAGGTTTGCTGATGCATCGTAGACGATTACGCCCTACCTATTTCATGATCACTAAACGTTCCTGATTATGCAATCAGCCGTGCGTTTGGTACACCAACGGAAAATGCGAAGGCGCACGTGGCCAAGCTGATGTTTACATTGCACATGTCGCATGTCATGTCATGTTACAAATATCATATTTAAGGGAAGCACCATGTTCCTCCCCAGCCCTCCCTATAGCTCCTTCCATTCTGCCATCATACCCTCTACCCTGGACCCCTCCATCGCTCCCTCTCCGATGAATAACAGTAGGCGTGTTCTCCTTGACCTGATGGGAGATTACTGTGGCATTTAGTAAAGGCCAGCACATTAATATATACCACACACACACACACAAGCATCAAGGTGTTCATTAAGGCTGCGCACACATAAACATAATCATGTGCTAATGAGGGATACACCTCCCGTCTCTCCCTCATCATATTTTTCTCTCCCACCCCCGCTTACTCAGTCTTGCCCTTTATCCATACGTTCAATCCCTTCATTTGGCTAATGCCTCCATCACTCCATTGATCTGTAGCTCTGTTCTCCCTGCGACCTTGTGTATTTTAGGTGTAGGCATGTGTGTGTGCATGTCAAGTGATTCCAGCTATATCATTACAACATTTATGGCTGATTTCACAGCGATGGATTAAACCTAATCCTAGACTAAGAACCTTTTTCAATGGAAATCGTCATTGAATTGTCTTGGACTAGCCTTAATCCATGTCTGTGAAACCAGTCCTTTGTGTTTGAGTCATTGATGGTTGAAAAGACTAGCTACGCAACCGTAACACATTTTAAATGCATAATACACAGGCACCTGTATGTAACTGCTGGTTTAAAAATCCTTAAGACAACTGACTGACTGACTGGCTCACTGATTCACTTCAAGGATCAGTTTGATTTGAGCTGTCAGTTGGTTAAGTCATTGTTGATTCTTTGTGTGTGTTTTAATGCCATCACAGTGATAAAGGGCTACAGTATATAGCTCAACTTCACTAACTTGCACATTTAATTACAGGTTTTAATTAGTGTGCAAAAGCTCCATCCCCAGCCCCTTCATACCCATGCCTTGCCAGCTCTTCCCTTCAACAACAGGCCTCAGTCAAGGACCCTCGCTTACAGTGCAAGTGACCACCCCAGAACGTTGCACTGTTCCTGGCCCCTATTGCACAGCATAATCTGAAGAACTGGCAGTACAGTAGCTGTGGCTGTACTGACATGTAAGACATCTGCCAGCAGTGCTGCGCTCACATTGTGGTGGCTCACAAATGAATGGCGCCAAAGTTACGCCATCTCTGGACACTTGAGCAGTGGCAGCGCTTCTTGCCCCGTTTGCCTGGCGGTGCGGTTTTAACCCCGTTTACAGTGCACCAAATGCAAACCGATAAGATAGGGCATTCGTAGAGGCTCAGCCTCATGCAATCAAAATATGGCACACATGAGAGGCACACATGGGGGCCTGCGGTAAATTGAGCCCCAGGCTTGGAGATGGGCCTTCTATGGTTCCATATTGACTAATGCTAAACATAACAGAGAGACAGTGTTTACATAGCACTTAGTGTTGGGCTCAGACATGGCTTGGATCTAAAGATCACTCAAGCTCTTTCCTTGTTTTTTCCCTCTTTCTCAATCCCTGTCTTTCATGCCATCTGTCTGTCTCTCTGTCAGTTGGTAGGTCACACATTTCATTTTTATTGTCTCCTTATGTCTTTCCCTCTGTCTCTGTTTTTCTTTTATTTCCTTATTTTTCTCTGTCTTATTAGCACTCCAACCCTTTGTGTCTATGTCAATACCTGCCTTCTCTCTCTATATCTCTGTCCTTCTCTCCCTATCACTCTCTCTCTCTCTCTCTCTCTCTCTCTCTCTCTCTCTCTGTGTCTCTCTCCCGGGTGTGGTCCGTGTCACGCTAACAGGCCTGTACAGGGATAATTCCCTGACTCACTCTGCGGCTTACTCTCCACTTCCCCCCCATCTTTTCTTCCGTCATCCCTTGCTCCTCTCTCATCCACCCTGTAGCGCTCAACCGTGTCTCACAGTAATTTCATTCAGCTGCTTCTCCTTCCATCCCAAAGCCCCGTCACCTTCCTCTCCTCCTCCTGCTCCTCCTCCTGTCTATTATCCATGTATATCCATCCACCCCTTTCTCTCTCTCCCTCCATCATGCTAATATCTACCCCTTATGGCGCTGCCCTTCTTCCTAATCTTATTTGTTTCCATTCATTCCTTGGCTGCTTCCTTCCTCTGCCGTCCTCTGCGTGGGTCCGTGTGGGCGCAGCTAAGGTCATGTGTGGGCTAGCCATGTAGCTGTAGCGCCACTGGAGAATCGCCATGGCAACTGAACAGGAGAGCTCCAACGTGCAGTCCGAATGGGCAGCAGCTGTGCCCACAGCGGCCAAGTTCATGCAAACTGAATGTGAACGTGCCTGTATGATGTTTGCTGCTGCTGTCAATCAATGCAATGGCACTGGGACAACTAATGCAAACATAATACACACGTTTAATACCTCTGGCATACGTCAGTAATGACAAGGATATTGTTGTACTATATTACTGTATTTGTAGTAGCATCCTGTGGTAAACCCAGTAAGACTTGCCTAAAGCTGTTGGGTAATATATACAGTATGAAGCGATTTAATACCTCTGTCAATATCTTGAAATCATAAGCAGAGATGGATTATAGGCTAAACTATTGACACAGAGGCTGATGTAATGTTCTTATATAACCACATCAATACTGTCGCTGATGCTCAATCGTTTCATGGCTCTCTCTGCCCTCTCTTTGCTTCAAAAAGAGACGAGAAGGGCTTTGCAGACATAAAACATGTATGTTTACCATTGCTTTCTGCTGAACTACAACAAACCTTGCACTTTGATGTCTACTATGCTGTAAAACCTATATTTGATTAATTCTAGAATAGTATAATTGTACTCTTTAATTTAAATGTGTTTTCATGGATTATATTTAAACTTAACACACTGAATGTGCCTCACATATGAACTACATACAAATAATGAGCCCTTATATTTCTCTCTCTCCTTCCATTCACACGAAGTCTTGCTTTCTGACTGACTGGACTGTCAGCTACATAGTTCTCTGCAAGCGCATGCTGCCTCCAGACAACACAGTCTTGCACCTTGCTTGTCTCTCATACTCCTCTGTCACACACAGACACAGCAGACATATAGGCAGACAGAATCAATAGGAGCAATCACAAACCCACACTGAAAGATGTGGTGTCTCTCTCTCTCTCTCTCTCTCTCTCTTTTTCAAGGTCGAATCAGTCGCACAAAAACTGGAAATGCGTTCAATGAACTTTTCAGGCAGGCGATCTCAGAAGAGGAGAAACAACTTTTAAGAGACTTGACTACAGGACTTAAAAGGCCGATGGGCACTGATCCTTTTCCAAACATGATGGCTAGGTTGAACATAACGGAAGGGG